>CAOLHI010001504.1:57500-80000 GCA_948474755.1 Ctenosaura bakeri
ATCAATTACACTGTTTTCAGAGCAGCTGCAGTACAGACAGATTTCCTGTGGTAAAAAGAGAGTGCCTTTATTATGCTAGTTTCACTTTCTGCTTGGAGTCAAATAATTTTTATATCATTTACAAGAACAAATAGTTATGTTTTGCTTAAGATCATAACAGCACATTAGAAGAGGCTGAATTTGGGCCTAGATTACAGCTAAGCACCAGAGGGCTGAGTATGACTTCTTGAACATATAATGTTGCTAATTCTTGTTGTGTGCCCCCCTTTCCCTCTTGGGAAAGCAAGGACTAGAAGAGAAGATTCAACCTTCTTAATTGTGAACCTCATTAGTGATGGTTGCCAGGCAAAACACACACCTACTTTCAGTACATATGAAGGAGATAAACAGTACGTCATAGACTATAATGACTCTTGTGCTCAGAGCAACCTTTAATTATTATATTTTTTTTGTTCTCTTATACCTTAGTTATTAGAGAAGAAAAACAATGGAGAAAAGAAGAGTAATAGCTTATTTTTATGATGAAATAATGTATGCAGTTTTATGCCACAATCATCATTGCATTCATTTAGTATATGTATTATGTGAAACAGAAACAAAGGACCTATTTACATGTTATCTATGCAATAGGGAAGTTGACCTTCATGTTCTAGTGGTATCATATGAAAGAGCCACCCATGCAAAACTTCCATAGTATATGGTTTTCTTCCATGCTAGTTGCAGAGGTGGAGATAGGGTACTAGTATGGGCAAAAATGCTGGCACTTAGATATCTTACTAATGTAACAATTAACCCAAACATATTGCACCAGCTTGTCCAGTGGCTACTGTGTCACTTATATTATCCATTTTAAAATTACATTTACTTAAATCTTATAGATTTTCCGCTAAGAACAAAAATAGAGCATTGTTTAATACGGACCATCTAGACGAGTATACAATTTCCCGCAATGGCTGACCAAATGCCTATCAAAAAGTACATCAGCATAAGATGAGCAAGTGATTCCCCAACACTTATATTTACATGTTTAGTATCTTTTATCCTAGAAGTAGCACACAGCCATCATGACTGGTAGCCATTGATAACGTCCATGAATTTGTTTAATCCTCTTTTAGATCCATCTGTCAGTGGGTCACCATCATGTCTTCTGGAACAAATTCCACACTTTAACTATGCAATGTGAATAGAAGTGCACTGTGTACTTTATAAATATACTGCATAGGAACAAGAATAACTTTTATTATTTTTTTAAAGCACAGTTTGGCACAGATTGAAGGAGTTCTTCAGGTTTTAAACTATTTCACTACATTCTAAAATCCTTCTTGGATTAGTCCAGACCTTTATTATTTAGGCTAGGATCTAAAAATCTTTATCTGACTAAGGTAGCCATTGCTTGAAGGAGGTTTTGCACAAGCATCATACATTTTGATTCTATACAATTGGTTCCCTCATCAAGGTTCACTCAGTTTTAAAAATCAATCCTACATTTGTATTTCAGAATGAATAAAATATTGGTTGTAATACCTAAGCTCCTAAAAGGCTTGCTTGGTCCACTGATTCCCAGTGTTTCAAGTGGCATTTGATGTCTAGATATCTTTGTGTTGTTGCTGTTTTTCAAGTTTTGGAGGTTTAGCTATAGTTTATGTACAGTTATTACCTATCCAGATGTAGCTGTTTTTAATTATATTGATTTTATGGTCCATAAGCCAGTTTGAGAGACATACGAATTAGAGAAGTTGTATAAAAAAGTGGCAAGTGTTATCTAATTGCTTTATTTCAAATATCTGAAGTAGATTTTTGAACTAATTGTTGAAGTAAAAGGTTTCACTTCATTTTTTTTTAATTTTAGAGATTTTACTGTCTCTGATTTATATACTGTTCTACCATAAACAGCTGTGTAAATACCATAAATGTTATCAAATTTCTTTTTCATATTAGAATGCACCTCTTATTACAACAGGTAATGTTATTCCATATAAAAGTCTAACATGTATATATAGTTTCCCCAAAAACAGGACTGGAGAGCATTGATGGCCCTTCAACTGAATTTATTAGGCATCTGAATTTGGGATTTGGTCTTAAGTGGATGCTAGTAGACACCTAGTTTTAAATGCTTGAATATGTAACATATTTAGACATGAGATAGTGATTTTATATTCCTAAATTTAGAGAATTTGAACTATTGTCTGTTTTGCACTATTCTTTTTTAAAAAGTGGATGAGAAGTCAATTTTAATGAATCTAACCAAAGAAGTCATTTTTTTCCTTACATTATATAAAAAATCTGTAGTGTCATAATCTGATGCACTAGACTAAGGTGCAGGAAACTGGTGTGACAATAAATTCTTTACAGAGTTGTTTCTTTTGAAAAGGATCCATTTAAAATTACATTCATCAATTGAGATTATTTCTGGACTAAGGGTTTTGGCAAGCCAAGATAAAATAAACTCAAATTGAAGTGGCAAGAAAAAGCTGAAAACAAAGAGAAAAGAATGAGTGAAAGACAGTATGTTGCAAAATATTACATGTTAAAGAAAGGAAATTTAGGTCAGAAGCAAATGCAAAAGGAACTATCTTCTTTTTAATATGTAACCAGGTATGCTTAATGTTCCATATTTTAATAAGATGATCAACAGGAGAAAAGATAATGTAAAAAGAAAACAGTAGAAGAGAAATATAAGTATGGTGCAAAAAAAAGCGCATTGCAAATTAAAAAGGCATGTAAATGTGTGCCTACCATTTTCCAGATAAGAAGGGGCCGTACCTTCTGAGGGGTCAAGGCGGCGAGCCCGCCTTCCATGTTTGGAGTTGTTGTGTACAAACATGTTGTCTGAGACAGCCAGAACGTGGCCATCCACATTGACTGTTGTTGATACAACAACCTGAGGGAGGGGAAAAAGAGAAAAGAATCACATTTCCTTTTTTTTAAAGATGTGGTGTATCACCTGCAGTATGCTTTATTTTTAAAGACAAAGTGAAACCATACAATCTATTTTTTTTCTCTGAACACATGCATTTATGCATAGATGCCATTTACTTCACTCCTTTTTTTGGCTATCACTGGAGGTTTTTCAACTCATAGTTTTCCCCTCCTCAACACCCGCTGCCCTAATTAGAGTTCAATCTCCCTATTATGCTAACAAATGAATTCAATACAGGGAAAATATTCTTCTAGCCATTAGTTTCAGAAACACCCCTCTAACCACTCATTTTAAAAGCTACTTTTCTGATTGATCTGTTGATATATTGATTAGATAGTTTATCCAATTAAAATTTGTACACTTGAGACTGACTTCAGATGAAGAATTGTGAGCACTCCAAGTCAGAGGAAAAATACTTTGCTTCCTAAGTCAGTAAATACCTGTGACTCTCTGTTTTCTCTTCAGAAATGATTGCCTGGTCATTCATAGAATTGCATTTAGAAAGCATTTCTACCAGCAGGTTGGGAGATCTGAAGTCATCTTATCCAAAGTCCTGCTGATAAAACCCGCAGGAATGAAGGGGCAAGCATATTTATTTTATCTTCTTCTTCTTCTTCTTCTTCTTCTTCTTCTTCTTCTTCTTCTTCTTCTTCTTCTTCTTCTTCTTCTGCCCCTTTCCCTTTCCCATTAGAAGATAAATGGAAATTCCAGCTCAAGGATTGGTGTAGCTATTCCCCTATTTCAAGGATGTGCTGGGAACATAAGAGGGTTTGGATCAAGTGGATCTATAATCGCAGCACATCCATGAAATGAACCTGGAACAGTTCTTATTTATGCTCTTCACTATCAGAGTTCCAAAGCTGAAGAAGCACTGGCTACGAAATTTTCCACAGCCTCATGTAAGATGCTTCCAAAGACAGATCTTTCCTTCCACAGTGAGTGAGAGAACTTGTGACCCCTAAGATACTTTTTTAGGAACCACAGTATTAATGTGATATGCACCATTTTTCTTCTTTATAAACCAAAGTGAATATTAACACTGAAAGTGCTTTTAGCCCCTGAAAAGTATCCACTCTCAAGTGTCTTCAGATGCTAGATTGGCTCTGCTACATCAATGGAACAATATTTTTAACAGAAGGCATTCTAGTTTTGCTTCCAAGTTATGTCTCATTACAGAAGGGATTACAGATCAGTCCTGCTTTGGGTTCTAACTTCTTCTCAGAATAAATATTAAAAGTAATGTTTATAAACTTGTATGTCTTTGCAATTAAAAACATCTACAGAATCTGGTACCGCCAATGCATACTGGGTGCTATAGGCTTTATTTCAGAGGAAGGAACTGGCAATACTATCTCCAAATATTCACTGCATAAGAAAACCCTATGAAATTCATGGAGTCAGCATAAAATGACAGGCAACTTGAAGGCACATACATACACATCCTAGAAATGTTACTGCACAAAAATATCAATGAAGGAAGACGAAAACCATCATAAAAAGTCTTCCATGAACTGTATTTATTAGATTTTTTTCAAAGTCATGTGTGTGTATGAGGGAAAAAGTAAACCTGAGAGTGTCAGCTTGCGAACAGCAAAAGGAGAGTTTTCAGCCTCTTGAAGTGTGCTATATGTACATATGGTCAAATCTATCAGCCAAACTTCTGTGATACTTCAAATGGCCCAAATGCAGCCCCACATTTTTTATCCATCTTTGTACCATCACTCTTCTTCCTTTTTAATGTTGGGGTATTTTTTTTTCCTAATAGTACAACTGCTTTAACATTGTCTTTTTAGCTTAAAGAAGAATACAGTTGTACAGTATTTAAGGAAAAAGACCAAGCTGAATTTATAAAAGAAAAAAAATGGATGAAGAGTGCATCTAGCAATTACACAGGGTAAATGAAGATGTAAAATACTTTCCCTTTCGAGACTAGTGAGTCGAAGACATCAGATGCAAATTCTTTCCTATTTTCTATGTTTTAGATCACCTTTGATCCTGTTTTTTTCCACATGCTGTAATTAGCTACCAGCTATTACGGCACCTTCTCCTGTATATTCTGCCTCCTCTGAGGCAGCCATCTGTGTTCCCCTTGAGAGAAGCCTTAAGGGTGTTTCTCCAGAAGTCAGTGATTCTTCAGTATGCACTGCTTTCTCTAAAGAGTTAGAGTGGATTTGTTCTGCAGGACACTCATTATAAGATATTGATAAAGTTGGACTTGACCTCCAACATCCCAGATTCCAGTCCTTATGTCCACACTAGTAGACTAACTGCTTCTAACTTTCAACTTTCAAGTTGTCAACATCCCCAATTCATAACATCTATAATGCTTTTAGGAACTAAGGTAGAATGAAGCTTGCTTGGTATCATTCTAAAAAGAGTTGGTTTTCTTCCAGTAGCTAAATAAAATATTTAAAATATACATTTTTTTTTTGCTCTGTCATTTATATATAGGTGAGTAAGAGCAAAGCAAAAATTCTGCAATTCAGCAAAGTATATATGCTGTCTCCTCTATTTTATTGGTTCATTCTTGCAATGCACCTACAGAAAGGTGCTGAGACAGTAAAAAGAAAAAGAAAGGTTAAAAGTATTGTTTGAAAGAACTGAAATACTGTTAAACTTTCTGAGTAGTAGGCACACTCAGAAGAAATAAGGAATAAATTCTAAAAAGGTATAAGTAGTAGGCATACTCAGAAAGAATAAGGAAACCCAAGAAAGCCGTTCTAGTTATTTCCTAGTAGCTTCATTGCCAGCCGCAAGATGATTGATGCTTCATTAGTCACTCAAATAAGAGGTACATTTCCAGTTATTCCAGTTTTCAATTTATGCTCTATTCATATGGATTAATATTATCAATGCTGAGTGAAGCTGAGCTGCATAGGTATGGAAACTTGGCTTTTTTTTTTTCTAGTGTCCGTTCTCTGGAAAAAATCCAGGTGACACTCTCACTAAATAAAGTCACTGCAGGTTAGTTTCACTTGACTGGTTGTCTACATATGCTCTGTTGAAATTTTTAATTACAAGTTTTTCCTTAGCTAATGATCTCATGATCTAATAATCTCTGTACTTTTTATTCAAAATGTTGGATTGTTCTATAACTATTCCCAACCAGTTAAAACAATATATGTTTAAGCAGACTCTTCTGCAGAAGCTTTGAGTCACCACATTTTTAAATTCCAGAAGACGTAACAAGAAATATGTAGAAGATAACTCTATATTAAAATAAACTTTTTTGAAGAAACAAGTTTATTGCATTTTGACATGAATAAAAGTACAAAGAATGATCTAAAAATCAAGAAATTCCAAAATCAGTTGGTTGGTTGGTTGGTCTAAGGTAAAATTGGAGTATTTTGTATATGCAGAACTTTTTTGTACTGTATAAATACTCAACGACAGAGTGAAAGTTCTGAAGACAGAAACATTGTCTTCAGACATTTCTACATTTTTAACGATACTCTATTCAGTCATACATATGGAAACATCCTTGTATAGGCTAGAACTTAGAACCTTCCAGAGCTCTCAACAGCTGCTTCTAACCATTGTATATGCTGAGGAAAGAAATATTCCTGCTTAGTCCTGTTCACTTTACTGTAAAAGGAACATGTTGTACATGTAGAGGAAAGCGATATTCCTGCTTAGTCCTGTTCACATTACCATAAAAGGAACAGTTAAAATAAGAATGGAAAGAGGAGGGGCAAATCTCTTACTTCTGTACTGAGAGCTCTTGAAAGTTTGAAGGCTGGAGACCTCAAAGAACTAAAAATATACGTTCTAGTTAAATATGACAAATACCTATAATACTGGATATGGAGGGAAAATGGTAACTCAAACTAGCTGTCTTTTTTGGGAGGTGGGGTATTGGCAAAACTTGTGCATGTAATCTTAACTTTTTTTGAAATCTGTACCTGGAATCTTCGCATATCTCGTGGGTTGCCTGCATTCTTCAAACAGTTTTGATTGCACTTGAGGAAAAACTTTAGAAAAAATCTAAAAAAAAAATACAAAATTGAAATGTATTAAAGCCAGAAACTCATTAACGATATCAAAGATAATAGAATAGGTTTGTTACTATGCAACAAGGTCTTCATTCATAACTTTAAGTGATGAGTTACTGCAAACCAAATGCTATTTTCTTATTGCAAAAGAACAAATCATGTCTGTAGACAGAAAACAGCATCCATAGTAGCATACATCCTTGAATATCTACATATTCAGTCTTCAGAAAGTGATAGATAAGTTGGTGCACATATGCAAATAGTGTAATTCAGTGGGAAACTATTTACTATATTAACAGCAATGCTTATTTTGAAGTCCAATTATGTGCAACAGGACTTGTTCCCTTGTAGGTGTATGCACAGTTGCAGATTTTGGCTCAGAGTCCACCTCCTCATACAACACTTTCCCCTTGACTGTGCAACAGCACTGAGATGCAACACCACTATTCCCAACCCACATGGTTGGCTAGCTGGGAGTATGTGTTGAGAGAGCTATGTTGCACCATCCCCTGGCTGACAATGATCACCCTCCAAAATGTTTGCATAAGGTCTGCATAAGGCCTACGTTAACTTAGGAATAGGTCCCACTGAATTCAACGGCATTTATTTTCACACCCACATGCATGAGTGTGCCTATGCGCACACATATACATACACACAATATGCAGGTTTAAATTGGTTTAAATTGTTTACTATGAAGACAAACACCTATACCTAATAACACAGCACTGATTTGGCTTACTTTATATTACTTTATATTGTCTAATGTTGTACATTGGAGTTAAAATACCATCAACATTTTTATTCAGTTGCCCACAAAGATAGGTGACTTACTTTTTGAAAATATGAAAAAAATACTTTTAGCATATTTCAACAACTTTTATAGTGGGTGTAAACATACTGGAGAAGGCTACATTTTTGTTCATTTTTTAAAAATGTCCTGATAGAAACAAATTGGACAACTCTTCAGTCCAGCAAACCTTTCTGAGGTTCAATTCAACACACAGATGTCCCATATGCTCAGCTGGTTCTGATGTTACAACTCCAATCCTGAGCATCAACTAAAACTCTGAACACAGCAGGTGATACAAGTCTATTTTGAAATACCATCTAAAGAGCTTGCAGAAGTACTGAACCCATACCTTCACCAACCCTGTCAGCAAGGAGTTCCTTGTACTGGAAGTCTCCAAAAAGTATACCCTAAAGACAGTACTCTATTGGCCAGATTCCCATGAAGAATTAGCCACCCCTAAAGTAGGAGCCTTCTACTCTTCAGTACCTGCTTAAGAATAGGGGTAAAGCACAAGGCAAAAAGTAACTTACCATGAAGGCCATTTCCATACTACACTGTTATAGTGCTATTCCACTTTCAACATCCTATGGAATCTTGGGGTTTGCAGTTTAGGGAGGGGCATTTAGAATTCTCAGCCAAAGAGCTCTTTGACCTCAGTAAACTACAAACTCCAGAATTCCACAGGATGTTGAAAGTGGAATAATGGCACTTTTTAAAGTGTAGTGAAGAAACACCTGAAGATTCATTCTGGGATAACAGGAAGAGCAATCCATCAGCTGCTTGCTCCGGTTGGCATATGAGAACAACCCAATTATGATGGATTGCTCCTCTGTGCTATCCTGAGAATGAATGCAAGATTCTAGACCCCAGAACTACCTCTTGAGGCTCTCCTCTCTTCAAGGAGATGGAATTTGTGAGGGATAATCTGGTCCAAGAAGGACTTAAGGCTTCATTTTTTGTTCCAGGTTTTATTTGATCAAGTTGCCCACCAAGAGTTATCCTGGTGATTGCAACTCCAAACGGATCATAGTAAAAATGTAAGAATAGCCAAGCTGGATTAGAGCCATATCCTTGCTAGTCAAGTGTTCCAGTTTCTTATAGAGTGCCCACATGCAGGGCATCAGGGCATTCTATCCTTCTATTCATGTTCTTGATCATTCTTATAGTGCTTCTGATCCTGAAGGTAGTATACAGCTAGTAGCCGTTGACAACTTTCTCTTTCAGGAATGCATCTAATGTCTTTTTAAATCAGTCCAGGTTGACATTACTGAATTCTATAGATTGTTTGTTTATCTATTTATTTATTTATCATCAAAATATTTAAATCTTGTCCTATATCTGAAGATCTCAGGATAGCTTATAATAAAATCAATTCAAAATAGTAAATAATACAAATAGTTTAAAAAGACCAAAAATGTTTTAAATAGTTTTTCAGTTAAAAACCAGACAAGATAAAGCCAGTGAAACAATTTTAAAAAGTACAACTATTAAGACATGTGCAGCCAGAATAAAATGTTTATTATTGTTGTTGTTGTCATTGTTGTTAGGCACTGTGGTAAGTAGTACTTTCTATTGATGCTACTATTCAGATTCCGAGGATAACCTCAAGTTCCTATACTGTCATAGTGCTATTATTCTACTTTCAACATCCAGTAGAATTCTGGAGTTTGTAGTTTACTGAAACTAAAGAGCTCTCTGGCTCAGAAATCTAAATGCCTCTCCCTAAATTGCAAACCCCAGGATTCCATAGGATGTTGAAAGTGGAAGAATAGCACTATAACAGTGTAGTGCAGAAATGGCCAAAATCAATGCACAGATATCATGGCACCCTTCCTTGTCTTTCTTCTAAGCTGAGGTACCAAAATCACTGTAAACTTTCATCACAGGGGAATTTCTCTAGTCCCTTGATTATCATGCTGTTGTTGTTGTTGTTGTTGTTTCTTTCACTTTTGAACCTCTACAATAGTCATTTTCAGGTGTAGTGTCCATAATGATGCATAACTTTGCAATTTGGGCCCTACCTGCTACCTGACTGACTTCAGCATTAAATGTGTAGTATGTAACTAGCAAGCCAGTGCAGTGTAGCGTTTTTGAGTGGTAGACTAGGACTCCAGGAGACAAAGCTTTGAATCTGTGCTTGGTCATGGAAATGTTCTGAGTGATCTTAGGCAAGCTACACTTTCTTATCCTCAGTAGAAGGCAATGGCAAACCCCTTCTGAAGAAATGTTACCAAGAAAACCCCATGATAAGGTCACCTTAGGGTCTCCATAATTTGGAACCAACTTGAAGACATACAGAAACAACAAATGTAACTAGGCCTAGGTTTTTCTTTTGCATTAAATTTAATGCTACATGCAGAAAGATGTGATTTCTACCAGGATTGGTAGGATGTGGCACGAGAGGTTTAATCCTTCCCTCAGCCATGATTCCAATAAAATAAAATAAAATAAAATGTGGCTCCCTCATATTTACATAATCATTACGGTTCCAATAGAAATCACTTCCCACACACAGTAATAAAGTAAACACAGACCTATTCATTTCATATAATCAAGTAGTTTAACCCCAAACTTAGTGGCCTTTTCCGCACGGGGGAATTAAAATGGTAGAGTGCATCCTCCACAGAGGATGTCTGCACCTTGGAGTGGACTAGGAGTGGACTACTTACTGGAGAGCCGTACCTCAGTCCGCTCCAGAACGACCCCAAGTGGTCCTCCAGCATGTTTTTTAAAGACCGCAAAAAACAGGTCTTTATTTTCCTGGAATGCACCATTGCATTCCTGGTCCCTTGTGCAGATTCACAGGCTTGCACCAATGTGAGCCTGCAATCTGCGGAGGGCGGGCTTTAGGTGTGGCAAGCTTCGTGGTTGGTTGGGACCCACAACCAACTGGAAGACACCATTTTGGAAGCTGGAGCAGTGCGGATCTAAGACCACACACTGCTCTGATTCACCCTGGACCGGACTGGACCAAGGAACCAGAAGATCCGGTGAGTAATGGCACGGAGCGATTCCCTCGCCTCGTGTGGAAATGGCCAGTGTTTTTCATTTGTCATCATGCCTGTGCACTTTGTTTATGGTCAGGACAGGACACAGTAGAATATGAATGGCACTGTACACCACAACATTTTTGAAAACCAATAAATAGATTTTAATGGCTAAATGCTTGGTACATCAAAAGTTAAACATTTGAGACACAAATTGCTCCATTTCAGCATAACCATATGGGATGTTAGTGGAATTCTAAGTGAACAAGTGACAGACAGCCTTTCACAGATGAGGGTGGTCAAAATAGCAAAGGTTATCTGTGGTGAAGAACACACAAGCTGGGAGAGGCTGCAACAGTTTACTTTTGTCTAAGCCTACTGAGAAGGGCAGGATTCTGACCGCTCCTCCCTGCTCCCCATACTGAGGTAATTGAATGTGAACTATTTTTGCACTTTGAACTCAGGTTGCCTCAGTGGAAGTAAACAGGGGACCAAGGGGAAAAGTGGGATGAGCAGAAAGAAACTGGGACATTTTAAAAGCAGCTAAATTGGTGGGACAACAGAGGATTAATCAGGATTGTCCCTGCCAAATCAGACAGTGGAGCATAGGGAGACACTAGAACAGCTGTCTTCCAGTTTACTTAAGAACAGACTGTCTACCTATAACTGTGGTTCTTTGAGTGGCTATCTGTACCTTCCCACAAATGGGTCTTGTACCTGGCTCTGTGATGGTGGCTTTGCATAGGTACAAGACCCATTTGTGTGAAGCATAATATATGGCAGCGTAGTTGCTCCTCAGAATGAATCCATGACCAGGAACTAGTTGGAAGCATGTTTTCAGGATTGTTACTGAAAATCAAGATTATTACTGGAAAACATGGATTTAATTTTTTTTAAAAAAATGTAAAAAAAATGTAACTGTAAGTGACCCACTTGGTGACCTTGGGCAAGTCAACAGAACCCCCCTCTGAACAGATCTTACCTAGAAAATTCCATAATGGGTTCACCTTAGTGTTATCATAAGTCGGAAATGACTTGAAGACGCATGACAACAAAATTGCTAGTGATGTATCTAATGACACGTCTACCTTGGCCATCAAAACAACTCTGAATGGCCTTCTAAAGATCTTTCCAGAACTGCCAAAAGAGTATTCTTTGTGAACTGAAGATGCTGAGGACAAAACCTACACACTGAGCATATGCCAAACATGTTCAGTCACCAAATTTTTATTTCCTATGACATTCTTGGCAATTAAACAAATCACTAACATGTTTGAGGAATGTTCTCCTCCTCCATCTCTGCTCATGTCTTGCTTCCTATTTCAACCCATAGGTCTGTGAGAGAGACATAGGCTCCAACTGAGGTATGTATTTGTATTATGCAATCAATTATAATTGAGGCTTAAATTCAATAGGACTCTGTATAACCTTGGATAGTGGATGCTATAGAAAAGCATACCTCAGCTGATGTCTTTGTATGATCCTTCTCCTCACCCCATGTGAGAAGATTATTCAGTTATTAGATGTTCTTAGGTAGAAGACTGACACAAGTGACAGACTAAACAGCGTTGGCAACCATTAAAACCAATATTTTTTTCCAGTAGAGTAGCTAGATTGGGATGAGGAAAATATGGCTGTCCAAGCCCCCTGCCCCACTAGCTCCCCAAAGCCCCCTTGGACTTTTTTTTTTTAAAGCAAAATTTTCAGGCAATTTTTGCATAAAAATGAGAACAAAAGACAAGAAAAGAACTTCAAAACACTTTCCGATCCTGCGATACTCAAGTATCTCCTTTTCAGTCACACATTGGACAAAATGCTAACTGGATTTTATGGCACTCTTGGTAGCCATTTTGTCTGGTGTACAGGCAAGACAGAGAGTGAAAGAGATTTCTGGTACATCGACTGGCAGGTATGGCCTGCAGGGGTATCAGAAAGGAAACTGTCCCACGTCCCCTGTTCAGTTGCCCAGCACTGACCTAAATATATTTCTCATTGAGAAAATACATTACATGATCTACTTTGGAATTTCACATTCTAAAATTATCAAATATATTCTGATAATATATTTAAAAAACTATAATTCCTAAACATATTCTGATAGATATATTTTTATATCACTGTCATCGTCATCAGGAATAGTAGCTACAATACTACCAGCATGGCTGTTATGCAATATTGCATTATTACTACGTAATACTATATCAATGTGCAAGGGAATTTAGGAAGAGCAACTTCTTGCCTTCAGAACCCTACCATGTAATAATCAACTCAAGAAACAAAGTTTCAAGGAGAATGAAATAGAAGTGAGAATAAATTGGGGGCAAAGATACATTTATTTAAATGTGCTTATGATTAAGTTGGAATTTCTTGTCTGGAAGTCATTTGAGGAACTATATGATAAGGCCCAACTCCCTCTCAACCTGTAAAGAGGGGAAACCACTGGCAGAGACAGTATGCCCTTGCCATGTGGTGGTGAGAAAGTTCACTGATGTGTTTTCTGTCAGCTAAACTCCCTCCTGAAGATGGTGTAGTTTACTCACGTCCCACTGAGAACAGGAGAAGAAAGAGCTGAAAAAGGCTCAAGAAACAGAAACAACAGCCCTCTCACCTTTTTCCTGGGCACTGTGACCCTAGCACTGCTCCCAATTACATTATGATATGGTGATTAAGGGATCTTCCAAAGCCAATATAGAAATTTAAGGGTATTATGTGGTTAAGAATGGGGAAAATATGTCCCTTTAGATGTTAATTGGACTGCAACTCCCATTACCTTTCACCATTAGCTATGCTGGGTAGAGCTGATGGGTTTTTCAGCTTACAACATAAGAAGAGTAGGAATTAGCTTGTTTGGTTTTGTTTTTTGTTTTTGTT
The DNA here is from genome assembly GCA_948474755.1 of Ctenosaura bakeri. Lineage (NCBI taxonomy): Eukaryota > Metazoa > Chordata > Lepidosauria > Squamata > Iguanidae > Ctenosaura > Ctenosaura bakeri. The sequence continues at coordinate 71,064 of CAOLHI010001504.1, forward strand.
TTGTTTTAGTTTTTTTTTTATTTGTTTTTTGCATAATGTAGCAATGATTGGCACAATGAGTTTTAAGCTGGATGATAGGTGATAGCATGAATGAAACACTGATACAAATTGTCTAGACTTGTAAAAGAAACTTGATCATTTTAGCACTTAGACTGTTTCATTGGATAAGGCAAATCTTTAGAGTGAACAATATTGTGTTGAACTATGATTCCCCATTTCTGATGCTGAGCTATGAAAAAGTTGGATGTTTTTGACAGCAGAATTTGAGACAGAAGAGGACTGGACAGGGTGAGTCAATGGAGAATAGAAGACTGCTACAGTCAAGGAAGGAAGTGGCCAGAGTTTTATAGAGAAAGAAGAGTGAGGGGCTGTAGCAAGGCCATATAATGGTCTCATTACAGTGATGGAAATAATCAAAGAAAAAATGGTATAACTTCTTTATGAAATTGTATTCAAACAATACATTCCCAACAGTCAGATGTAAAAGTAGTATATAGGATACCTTGAGCATTCACATAGAATTGGAAATGCAAGGCTTCATTTGCTTAAATTCTTGCTGTTACATTTCAGGTATTAGTGTAACAAAACAAAACAAAACAAAAACCCTTTGAACAAATATTTCACTTTAGCTGAGATACATTTTCCAAACTTTTTATGAACTTCTCAATGGATTATATGAACTTATTTATGAACTTCCCAATGGATAATATGTTACACCTAAACTAGGACAATAAAAATTCAGTCTCTCAACCCCACAAAATTTTCAACCTCCTTCTGCCAATTCTTGCTGTCAGATAATCCACCTCGCATGGTTGCTGTTAGGATAAAATGTAGTGAGTGGGAGACAAATTAATTCATTCAATACACCCACTATCACAAGTCTAAATCCAATTGTTAATCCAACTAGAGTAGACCCACTGAATCAATGAGAACTTGGCAAATCAACATATATTTGATACCCATTAATTCAGTGGATCTACTCTACTTCAGACTAACAACTGAATTTGGGTCATAGCAATCAACACTTTTGTAATGCTAGCTCTGTTATCATCAAATAAAACTAGCAAGTGTAGGCAGTAATAATGAGAAACACAGTAATTTAAGGCCCAGTTTCCCATGAAGAAGACTTATTGCCTGGGAAAATCAGAAGCATTTTAGATTTGCCTGTGTTGCTAGGGCAGTAGGGACTGAATGGAATGAGAACATCTAGCCCCAATATTTTCAGTCACAAAATAAAAGTTTGTTATGGTAGTATGCTTTAGAGCAAGAAAGTGCAGCCCACATACCCCCATGGCCATTTTTGTGGCGCTCAAGGATCAAAACCTTTGTTTTTACTCCAGAATACCCCCAAATGCTCTCTAGGGGTGTGGAGCGCACTGACACTAATCTATACGCTCCTAGGTCCCTCAGTGGTCAAAAACGATTTTTGCACGTTCTTGCAAAAAGTTTTTGCCCCCAAATGCTCCAAAATATCCACTAGGAGACACATGGTATATCTCCACAATATTTTGTGGAAGCCCAAAACATGGTGAAAATGCTCCACTACCCCCTTAAGATGTTTAGGGAGGGTTTTTTAGGATATTATTTTTTATATATTTTAGGATATTATATTTTATTAGGATATTATAATCAATTTAGGATATTATAATCAATAAGTTGCATATCAAAAATGAAACTCTTCCAAACACCAGTTAATGATATAATTCTATTATACTATTCCCATAATTTGTTAGAGCACTAAAGGTTTATGGTATATAAAGTTTCATCTGGAACAAATGACTTAAAATCAAAACCAAAGAAGGGTTTCAAGCTAAGAATGCTTGAAACAGGAATCCTGCCCCAAACTATATTTGTTTCATTTCTTAAATGACTCTCTACTCTCATCTCCATTAGAGTACATCACTGGAAATGCAGATCACAGCTCAACATGACATTATACAGTCAAGCCATCCAATCAAATTATCAGCAGTATGTTATGAAAAAGTTATCAAAATTTCTTCATATATCTAGACAATCTGTCCCAGTGTTTCATTCCCATTTAGCAATTGCCTATCATCCAGCTGAAATACCTAAGCCCAGAACTTCCAACTTTTGCTCCACTTTTCAAAGAGAATAGTTTATCCCTATCTTTCTTTATGTGAAAACTGTTAGCAAGCACATGCTCACATAGTATATGTTGATTTCTTTATCTTGATAATCATTCCCAACTACCAACTTTTTCTTCTTCTTGCCCATACTCCTTGCTAGCCAGACACTACTTTTATGGTTATTTCAACAGTATAGCACCATGTTGGAAATTAGAAGATGTATGATGGTTTTGGATTGAAAGTGCAGTTGCTGTCACCCAAAAACAAATATACTCTTTAAAAAAGCTATATTTAAACCAATTGGAAGCCAAAGGCATATGGAGAAAAAGAACTAGCTAGATAAAACTGCTTCATCTGTTCTTATTATACATTCTATAATGGACTCTTACAGCTGTGTCATGGGCAGAATTCAAAACAGAATATCCTGGAAAGAGGATTGTAGTCTATAGTTGTTCATCTAAACTTTCCTATATACTATATACTCTTATTCCTTACTGTACCATGGAGATTCAAGGGTAAGTAGTTTCTGGTTCACTGACTGGTGAACATTAGCATTTCTGTAGATATCAAGATTTAGTACTATATGGTAACTACTGTCTCTTATTTATTTATTAAAACCTTTGTCACCTGATGTTCCAACATTTAAGTTAATGTACAATAAAAGTAAAAGAAACTCAACAAATCTTTAAAAAAAACACCAAAGGTCAAACAGAAGAAATCTTCTTTATATTCCTTCAAGATTCCATCAAAAAGTGAAGGGATTTCTGCATATTTAAGAAACAATGCAGTTATGCAGAAATATACTGGTTCAGATATTTTTTTTTATTTTTAAGAAAAGAAATGCATCAAATCAGATCATGTTCATTGTCTTCCAGAAAGGCTTGGGATGCTGAGGGTGTCACCTAGGGTAAAGGGAGATGGCAATCAAGTGTGAAAGACAAATTAGAGAAATTTCTTTTCAGTTTCACTCAGTTGTTTTCTGAGGACACTTGCACCTGGAAAGCAGCAGATTGTGACAACCACAACTTCCATCCACAACTCTTCTATATCATGGGAAGAAAGTAGTAAAAATACAAGTTTTTGTACCACTTAGTTTTGAAATGACTAGCACTACAACCCAATGTAGTGTGGCACAGAGCATTTTATAGTAATCTAAATGGGTAATGCCATCATGTTCAAATTAGGCATCAAGTTCCCATATGTGTGACCTTAAGACACTATTAGAATTACAGTACAGTACAGTACAACAGTAACCAATAAATTATTTTGACCTTTTGCATTTCTATCGTAGGGAACCCAGCACCTAAATCTAATTGTTCATCACTAAATCAATGGCATTTTTCATTATGCAATTGATTCAATGGGGCTGTGTTAGTTTGATATAGCAGTTGGATTACAGGACATCAAGGGTGGGAATAATGAAGCCCTTCAGATGTCATTGGACTTCAACTTCCAGCTACATCCCTATTGACCACTCTGTGACTTGCACTCAAACAACATCTGGAGAGCTGCATGACTTCCACTCCAGGTTAGGAACATGGACACAATCCCACAAGGGGATTCTGAGGTTGGAGGGAAAGTGTCTTCAAAGTCTCCAAGCACAATCGTACAGCTTCAAGTTTTAATAACTGTCTTCTCTTGAGGATATGTCCTTTTGATGGTATGATGAATTTTAATTTTCAATGGCACATACGCCATGTGAAAAATTAAGCCTGCCAGTCCAGAAATTATTCTTGGATTTGCCAAAAGGAGCTTAGAACAATATTGTCCTAGTTAGTTGCCTTCTGCCTCCCTGAACTGTTGCTGTAAGAAAGAGAAGGCAAAGGAAACATTATCAGGAATGTATCAATTAGTCATAGAGGTTAAAATCCAATAGTGAAGAGAAGACAAATAGTCAAGTGTATACTGATGAAGTTGTTTTGAATGTAAGGAAGTGAGAAGAAAATTAATAATCTAATGTAAAAGATAAAATAGGCTACTCATAAAGTCCATATATAATATTAAATGTCCAAAATATTTTATATATACAGTATCTCAGTAACCCTTACAACAGAGATGAGACTGATACAAGAAAAAATTCTAATGAAGATTACTTTGCTAGCCATTGTACTACTTGTTTTGTTTTCCCCACTATGTCACTCTTTCAGGTGGTTTACAGAGAAAAATCATGTGACAAGATTTCTTTCTTTACATATCCCATGTAATATAGGGAGTTTCACTATTCTCTTAGAACTCAAGCCCCAGAAGCTTCACTAAATTGCTTTTGATTTTCACAGCCAGACCCGTCCCTTCCCATTGCAGCCATCAATGGACTAAAATGAAATAGCCCAGCTAATCATGCACCATTGAGTGGTTGGAACTTTCCTCTCTGTGTGTGAGTTCTATATTTCAAAGAGAGAAAACGCAAGTATAATTCTGCAAGACAATTAGATGAGTCTACTAGCTCTTTGTTGCCTTGCACATGGAGAGTAAGATTGTTTGAACACATTCCTTTGATTGATTCTCACAACCAGTTCTCTTTTAGTCACTTGCGTTCTAACTTTTCAAGTCTCCTTGGATCTCTGTTTTTTCATGCTCTGTTCTGGACCATCTCTTCTCGCCTCTCCTGTTGCTGTTAGCACCAACTTATACCTGCCTGGACCTCTAACTACTCTTTCTTATTTGAACTACAATTACATGAAATAATGAACAGCCTGCAGTTCTAAGCATGAAAGTATCCTTGCTTTTCACAGAGAAGGAACATGGGATCCCCTTCCCTGAAGTTCTTATCCCCAAATCTGAAGGTAAATACTGAAAGATAACACCCCATGCTGAGAAGTCATATTCATTTTCAGGAGCTGCTGAGTCTGGCTGCCTCTGTATGATGCCTTTAGAGCTGATTCTTGGTTTCTCCTTTGATCATGACTTGTTTTCTAGTCCAGGCATCCTTGACACTGATCTCCCAGAAGAATTTCTTGGCTCCCAACTCATCTTGCACACCTACCTACACTTCAGTCAAGACAGCCATGATGTTGAAAACACATTAAGGTGGTAAGCTCTGACTCAAACCCTTCATGAGAGCTTTCAAAAAAGATTGAATCGAGACTGAAGAATGGGGTACTCCATTGCTCTTTTATAGAGAAGGCTATACGAGAGACTGTACATTTTAATATTTAGTTAGGTGGGATGATGTTTTGTTGGGTTCTCCTCTGTGAATAAAATGTGACTTTTTCTTTGCTGTGGGGAATAATAACTACTGGATTTCTTTAGTTCTTTCAAATGTTCAGATGGTATCCAATACATTATATCATACATTTAAAACACTATTTTAAAGTAAGTCAGAAAAGTATTCTGTATGAAAGGTTCAGATGGAGACTGAAAAATGACATACTGATGAAGTACATGGATCTCATACAATGTAATCTAGTTTGGAAAGCTTGTACTATAATAAATGTATTATCATGTGTAGTGCTACAGGACTTTTCACTTATTTTTAGGGATGGGCCAACTGAATCCTTGAATCCTCAGCAAGGATTCGAGATTCGTCAATTTGAATACATGTGCAAAAATAGGCAAACCGAATCTTTCAAATTCACCAACCTAAAAATAGGGTTTTTTCAAAAAAAGTTTCTGTTTAAAAAAAGTTTTTAAAAGTTTAAAATTCTTTTAAAAAGTTGCTTTTTAAACCTTTAAAAAAAAAAAAAAGGATTCGGAAAATTTGAGATTTGTGAGATTTGTGGATTCCTAGAATCTTCCAGGGATTCAGATTCAGATTCAGAAAATTCTGGATTCATCTCAGCCCTACTTTTTTTCACTACAGCAGACTAACAAAAGCTACAAATAGGAAAGGATAAAAGCATCCGGGGGTTCATTTTTGCAGTGAAACAGGAAATGTGGGCATAACAGTTCACATTCTCAGCTGCCACTTTATGCTACCTTTTGACTCTCTTAGTTTAACAATGAAATTTCTGGTATTTGCCATATTTGGAATTGAGCATGGTGCAGTGCTTTGAGGACTGGGCTACAACCCTTGAGACCAGGATTCAATTCCCTGCCCAGCCATGGAAACTCACTGGTTGACCTTGGGCACATCACACACACACACAGAGCCCAGAAAACCCTGTGAGGTTTGCCTTAGGCTCACCCTAAGTCAGAAATAGCTTAAACAACAACAGAAGTAGTGGGGGGGAAAGTGGTATGTTTTTGGGATCAAGATGCAGCCTGTTAGTCTGGAGGAAGAATAAAACAGAGAACTTCCAGCTTATTTGGTGGTGAGTGCAAAGTACAACAGCAACTTTAGTGAGTAAAGAAAATTAGATATTAGTTATGAAGAAAGTGCTCAAAAATTATTACAAATGGGTACAAGCGGACTTTGGAGAAAAGCTGCACTAAAGCAAAATCTATGAGGAAACATTCTGCTTTGTTATGTGATGGGAGCGCAGGCTTCTTTTACAATAACAGTTCCACTGTTGACAGATGGAAGTGTTGCATATATTCCCACAAACACAATATGCATGGCAAAAAGGAGATTGATTTCCTCATGGCAGGAAGGTGATTATCTGCACATGAAACGAGGAAGATACAATATGAAAATGGTGGGGGGAGCATGGGACTAACAAATCAATGGACTAGGCACAATCACAGGTAGCAACCAATCAATTGAGAGATACCATCCCACTAAACAAGCAACCACATGCACATGCCACCGTAAATAAAAGATTTTGCCCAAAATGAGAAACTATAGGCTATCAATCCCAGTATTGATACAGAATAAAAGACGTTCTCACATCCCAAAAGGTGCAAGAACAGTTCAAAATTAACCCAAGATATGCCCAGGACAAGCCGCAGTACATATTCTGTGCCTATCAAGGTTGTTCTTTCATGCCTAAAACAGCAGACACCAATGATGCTAACATTTCTTCAAACCTTCAACCATTTCCACTTACTTTAAGAAGCTCAGTAAAGATGCAACGGCTATAGAACCATTTGTTTAAATCTGCTCACATTGCAAAGTGGTAAGGCCTCCCATTTTAGAGCAAAAAGGAAACAGAGGTGGTGGGTGCTAAATTAATCTTCTTTTCATCCACAGAGTCACCAAAGAAGTAATTTTTACATCAGCAAACATTCATGAATAGAACACTTTATTATTTCTCAATAAAACAAACAAAATAACAAGGTAGGAAAGGCCTTTCATTTGGCAACCTTTTGGGTTAAATCAGTAAGCACACACTGTTCTGGGAACTGACCTTCATGTGCCCCATTGTCAGAATTATAATGGGTAACAAACAGCGATTGGGCCAATTGTACCTCAAGCATAGGAATGCACTTTGCACATTGGCACACACCTATTTTGTTTTCTATTTCTGTTACATGTCAACATTTTTAATATCTCAGCATTTTTAAATGTGAGTTTTATCTTCAATGGATGTATTGCTGTTCTAATTGTTAGGTGTTTTTAGTTGTGTTTAATTTGAATCAATTTTTGCTTTTTGCTTGTAAACCACAGGGAAATTTCTGAAGATGGGCTATATATTTCATAAGTACATTTACTATTGCATGCATTCAAGTTGTTTCTGACTTATGACAGCCATTAGACAAACCAACATGGAGCTTTCTGTTTCTTCAGAGGGAGTTTGCTTTCCTCTGAGGCTGAGAGAGTATGACTGGCCTAGGGTTACCTAGTGGGTTTCCATGTCTGAATGATGATTCGAACTCAGATCTCCAACAATCAGACCACTACACCCCACTGGCTCTCTACAAATATAAATGTTAATATTAAATCATATTTTATCTATGTAGCAACTGTACCAAAGAATTTATATGCTTCTTCCTTTTTTCATCATGAATGCAATGTAATGAACTTTGTATAGAACTTTGGCCATTTCCTCACTAGCCTGTTATAGTGCTATTATTCTGCTTTCAACATCCTATGGAATCCTGGGGTTTGCAGTTGATTTCATAGAATGTTGAAACCGGATTAATAGCACTATAACAGGCTAGTGTGGAAATGACCTCTATATAATATTAACAACACATTTCCAAGTAATCAAATTAAGAACAGACTGTATCTAAAGTTGACTCGAGTATTACAGCAAAATGGCAGAGCTGGAGCCCTCCTAAGGCATTGGCTATGATGTTGTGATGTGGAGAAAACAGAGGCAGACAGGAAGAGGCACTGGGGCACAGGAGTTGAAAGGGTAAGATATGCTTATCAGATTTTATAACAAGTAAATAAGAAACAGACAGAGCCAGTATAAAAGAGTGGAAATCAGTTTACATACAAACTAGAGGACTTCCTATAGAATGCTTGATGAAAAATTATCATGGTAATAGAATAGCAATACTTATGTATTATCATTTGAATGTAACTGCAGAACTAAGGAATACTGAATTTAAGTTGTGCCTTCTCTTGGCATTTAAACCCTGACTGGCAAATACTACTTTTTAAGAAAAAATTGAATGGAATTCTACTCAGGGGTGTTTTAACATGCAAGGTTGTTCTGTTGCTGGGAAATGGTGCAGAAATATGAGGGCAGAATTTAGAATAAACCAATTAAACAGTCTTTCTATGATTTTTCTCAGGTTTCCATATATTTTACCTTTTTTAAAAAAAAATCACATATGTTGAAAAGCTGGTGTTTCTTTGAACTTATTGTCAAAGAAAGGGCAGGTGACCTCTTAATTAAACTGCATTATCTACAACAAGGATTCATAATTTTAAAATCAAAATTACATCTTTTATTAACTCAATTCACCTATACATTTAACTCACAATACCTTTTAACACCCATCTGCCATCAGTGTACAAAGTCACTTGATATTCCACCCACCAATTTTTCCTAACAACCACTGTGCAATTAAATTCAACACG
>CAOLHI010001504.1:95000-97500 GCA_948474755.1 Ctenosaura bakeri
TATCATATATAAGCCATCCAGTTGCTAATTGAGCTACTGAAGCAAGTCAAGAAATGCACTGATGCTGGGGGTTGCAAAACAAACCTTCCCAGATTAATTAGGTATGCAATAGAGGTTTTTCTATCTCTCCCAACACTTCACCTGTGCAAACCAACAAAGAAGAGATTGGCAACTAAGGACTCCTGGCAAAATCTGCCCCAACACATTCCTATTTTCTCACCCGGGAAGTGATGTATTCATTATACTACAAAAGATAATAGTATATATCTTACACCTGGTTTCAAATTCTCCAGCTACGAACCCCACTGCGTTCCCTGTTAGAAATTAATATCTTACCTTATCTACCTCTGTGGGTTGTTCTGATAACAAGATAGGATAACTACATGTAATCTACTCATTAGTGAGAGAACATGATACAAATGTGACATCTAAAGACTATGACGATAGTGATGGTAAGTGATTATCATTTTTCCAACGTCAGAGTTGCAACGTATTTTTTTAATATAAAAATGCTAGCCATGTTATTAAGGAGGAAAGTGTATGTGAGGAAAATCCCTTTACATTACAGTGATGCAGCATATTTACTCACTGTGTGTGAGAGTGTGTGTGTGCTTTCAAGTCACCTGTCAACTTATGCTGATCCCATGAATTTCATAGGGTTTTCTTGAGCAAGGAATACTCAGAGGTGGTTTTGCCAGTTGCTTCCTCTGAAAAATAGCTAACAACACTTGGTACACATTGGTGGCCTCCCATCCAAGTACTAACCAGGGCTGATCCTGTTTAGATTCCAAGATCAGACAGGATCTGGTGTCTTTACCTAGAAATTCGTTTAGATCCCTCACAACCATTAAGTAATATGTCCAGGCTTTCATTTGAGTAATCCCATCTTTGGACCAACTTTGAAAATATAAGACAAAAAGATCTATGCAATTTTATGAATATGTGTGTCTGCATATGTATATATAGGGAGGATAATGAGGAGGAAGTTTTAATTTGCTATATTAAATTTCTTTGCTCTGACCCTTTTTCCGTGCTTTTTTTCTTCCATCCATTTTACTGGCTCTGATCCTCACCATACCCTATTGTAGGCCCTTTCCATACCTTACCCTGATGGCACGATGCTCCATTCAGATCCCAGCATTGCCAGTTGTGGGACGGCTCCCACATGTGTCCCTCAGTGGTGGAGGAGTAGCAGCATTAATGCTGCTGCTCTTTCCACATTAAGGTATTAATGGCACCAACCCTTTCCCCACCCTTTCCCTGCCCCATAGTACCTGATTGGTCACTTTTTTCCAGGGCCTTTTTTTCTGATTGGCTGGTGTCTGGCGCATGCATACATCCATGCATTAGACTCCTAGATTGACCATGAGAGCTGGTGCAATCAGGGAGCCACATGCAAACAGGTAAGGGAACGGTCGTGCAATCGGGAATCATTGATGGGGAAGACCCACCAATGATTTACCCCACTGTTGCACCAGCTAGCGACATGAAAAGGACAGGACTGTGACAATATGTTGCAGAAGCACCATCGCAGTCTCACTCCTCTTGCATCCCCATGCCAGGATGCAGGCCTCCTGTGGGAAAGTTATTTTACCCCCAAATAGTTTCCTAAGTGTGGGTCTTTCATCTCCCTCAAATAGCTCTCATTTGCTCTCACCCAGATCCTTCATTCTTACGTTAATACTTTGCACTGTTGCTTTCATACCATTCCAGATACCATAGCTCCTCTCACTTGAAGTGAGGAGAGACCCGTGAAGATGTGGCTGGTATCAGTGTAAGAAGAGTCCTGCTTGGTTAGGCTAAATCATTGTATTTCCTAGAATATTCAGCCAGATATATTTGAAAAGCCCACAAGCATGACATGATGTTATTAGCTATTTCCTATTGCTGTTCTCCAGCAACTAATATGCTGTGTATACTGCCTCTGAAATCTAACAGCCTAAGAACAATCACTTGACACTAGAAAGACTGAACTGTCTTTCAAAAAGGCACTGCCCCACAATAGCCAATCATCTAACTTACACAAACAACAGATGAGATTCTAAAACTCCTCCTGAAGTCTACTTCTTCCAAATGCATATGAGACTTTCATGACTTAATAATTTCTCATTGAAAAGGCTCTTGCCCTTTACAGAAAACCTAGATATTTAGGAAAAAGGATTCCCACCTAAACTTCAAAATATGTGATCCTGAGTGCTATCGTTTGCAGTCTAAGTGTTGTTGTTGTTGTTGTTGTTGTTGTTGTGTCCCTTGAAATCATTTCTGTTTTCTGACAACCCTAAGGCAAATTTACCACAGAGTTTTCTTGGTAAGATTTGCTCAGAGGGGGTTTGTCTCTGCCTTCCTCTGAGGCTGAGTGTGACTTGCTCAAGCTCATTCAGTGGGCTTCTATGGCCAAGCAGGGATTCAAACTCTGATCTCCAGGGCTGAGCCCAATGCTCAAACTATACCATGCTGGCTCTCTTAAGTGATGCACAACAGAAATATTTTTACCATTTCA
>CAOLHI010001504.1:107500-130000 GCA_948474755.1 Ctenosaura bakeri
ACCTGCTTTACTAACTGAATAATTCAATCCATTGATTAACATTGTTAAAAAGAAGTATCAGCAGTTGTATATCCATTTTTACAGAATCATAAGAATAATGAGTGAATATACCAGTGCATCAAATAGAGTTAATTGGAAAGGATGCTATCCCACTTCTAGTGAAAAGTACTATGGGTTTCAGTAGTGCTATGTAGCATCTGAACTCTTTATGGGCCGCATCCAAAAGCCATGTTAGCTATAGATATGCGGCTTCAGTAACAATCCTAACAAAAGTTTTGTGCTGTGCTTAAGAACTAACACAAAACAACCATTCCAGAGATATGCATGGGAAAGGGCACTGCACGCAACTATATTGCAAATGCAGAGCTAAACAAAAAAAAAGTTTACATTGCATTTATCCCACTTTTCCTTTGAAAGTTCAGAATAGCTTTTGCTGAATTTTCAGTGGTTTTCCTGTAAGTACTGATTGAGTCCACACACACTCAGCTTTTACTTTCATATCTTTTGTTGGGCCTAGCCCATGAAACACTGTAATGTAAGTAGACATATTCTATGTATGAAGATGTAAATATATATATTTTCTCTGCATTAAAAAAAACAAACCATCAATGTGAGGGTAAAACTGGTTGTCTGTGACACTCTGCATTGTATCACTACTAAATCAATGTTAACATGCTGGATTCCTTCATAATCAATGTACAGTACTGCAGGTTTCTACATGAGTATTGATATACAAGAACATCTGTACTTCTTTCCTGCAAAGAGATTCTGTAAAATCTCCACAGTACAATGAAGAAAGGAGAGACAAACCTTCCATTACAAGAGAAAGAAAAGTCATTTATTTCCAAACTTTTAAGAACTTTAGAACTACTGTAAATAGTAAGAAAGGTATTTGGTATATTTAGCCCTTCTTCTGATTGCAAGCTAATCTCTCATTCACGTAATCAATTTGCCATTGTCTGTCAAATGCCAATAAAAGACAACTTACTAATGTACGAAAAGTAATATTTTGTCTATTATTATATGCTATAGCTAGGCAATTACTTCATGAAAGCATGTGATATAATTTCTATAGACTGAAAAGTCCACACCACCACCACCACAGACTACTGGTCAGAATTCTTACTTTAGAAGCAAATTTGAATTATCAGAGCATTTTAGCAACTTCTAGAAGACAATGCTCTCTGGATATGCTCTGGCTAGCATGTAAACTTCTTTTTTAAAAAAAATGTCTGGTCTCTACCGCTTTTAAAATTCTATTTCTTCCTATTTTGACTGATGTTTTTGTCTAAGCTGTCATTAGTTAAATTAATTCTCTTTCTAAGATCATGGAATAGGGTGCACAAAGGGAAATCTTATGAGACTGTAAAAGTAGACCATAATGTGAAGGAAATTCAGTGTTACCTGCTCATGTCATCACTGCAGAGGAACACTTTAATTTGATATGAATTTCTCAAGAGAAACTTCAAATTAACTTAGATTTAGCTATGTTTGAGATATGATAAGTGAAGACAGTAAAATAGATGATTCTTTGCTGACTCTGGAGTTTCACTGTTGGTGCTTCTATATGTTCTTTTTTATTTTCTGCTCAGGCTAAATAAATGCCAATATTCACCTTGAAAGAGTCATCATAAAGAAAACCCCTTGGGATATAAAAAATATACTCCTCTCATCCTCCTTCCAAACAGTGTCAGATGAAGTTAAAAGGCCCAGTAAATGTGCTAAAATCTGCTTATGTGAATTTTTTTTATAAGTGAGCAATCATCACTGTCAAAATACACTGCATAAAAAATATGTGCTGCCTTGTAATATATTGTACACATCTGCCACCAAAAAGTTGGGAGCTTAGAAACAAGTCCTGCAGGGATTTTTATGAGTTGAATGTTTATACAAATGCTGAATGCCACTATTGCAAACTAGGGCCTGGACCATGACTTTTCCAATATTTCAATGAAATCTACATAGCTAAGGGCCAGATACAGTTTTGTGTGAAATATAAGTTTGCAGTTCATTTTTAAAGTTCAATATTTTGCAGCTTGCTTTGGCTTTATTGGGCTAGGGGCAGATGTAATGTAAGTTTTACCTGTAAAGAGCTCTGAACAGAATGGTTTGATAGCTAAATAGGAAGAGAGGATAATTGGTTAAAAAAAAGTGGCATAAGGTCATATATTAATTTTGTATCTACCTCCATGCACTCTACCTCATCTCATGTGCATTGCCCAGTGAAGAAGCACAAAGGAATCCTGTCTGAGACCCAACTGCAAAACTGAAGAAGTAGTTCACAAGACGGCAGCAGTACCCCTGGCCATGACAACAGACTCTATAGCTCAGGTTGTAAAGTTTCATAAAACTCTGGAGCTGCCTATTCATTCTCTAGGGAGATGGGCTTCAGCCAAGTGTCACAGCAACAGGTGGGTGAAAGGCTTCCATTTGACAGTTGGGGACAAATTTGTTGGTGGATTTCATTTTCTATATGGCCTACAAAAAGATAACAAGTAGTGCATTAAGGCCCAAGCACCTGTATGGTAATACAACAAGACAGTCTGAATACTTCAGAACTGACTTTTTCAGTACCATGCCACAGAAAATAATAGGTTTGTTACTATTACTATGTCCATTGTAAAAAGAATGTTAAGAGTAGGCCATAGAATTCCAATTTTGGAGTCTCCATAATTTACCATATCTGTCTGCTTGACCAACAAATGAAAGGTGAAAGAACAGTATCCTGCTATACTTTTCAGCAATAAAGCAGCACCTCCTTTAATATACCAATAACCTTGGTATGATTCAGCTTTATACAGTCCTCTCTCCACATTCATGGGTTTGACCTTCGTGGATTTGATTACTCGCAAGGCACATGTTTGCCCCCTCCCATTTTCCTCCTCCCATCCCTTGCATTCCTCACCTCAAGCTTAGGAGGCTTGTATTTGAAATGGACTTTTTTCTTTTTGGGCAAAGCCCCCTCCTACTGCTGAAGGTGTAGTGTCTCTGCCATATAGTTGCTCCTTTCTCAAGATGGCCACTAGAAGAAATTAGAACTCCAGAACTTCTCTGTCTGAGGGGAAAGATCTAGTAAGCCTTTTAAGGTTGCCTCCCCCCGCCACTGCCAACGCCGGAGCCAGAGACAAAGGAATGGGAGGGGGAAGCTCTGGAGGTGAATGGGAAGGGAATCATGGGGAGGGGTATTTTCAATTTTTTCCCACTACTGTGAGGATTCTGTGCCCCAAAACCCTGGTGAACATGGAGCGGCTACTGTACTCGCAACTGTGGGGAGTCTGCCAGGTCTTTCTCACAGATGGATGAATGACGAGAGCCTACCTAATGGGTGGGGGTGGGGGCATGACTAATTGGGTATGGAAAAATAATTAATCAGCATGTATAGGTTCTAACAGCCAGCATTACCCATTGCCATTCAATGAGGACATTGCTGAAAGGCCAGCCCAAATACCTTTTCCGTCCCTAATATAGCCTTCCCTGTTCCACAGAGGGGACAATTCCCCATGTAAGTGTAGGCCAGAACCCAATGGTTGTAGGTACCATGCTATGGGTACCCATGATCTCCACAAAAGACCCAAGTGATCTCCACTGGATGCCTATGTAAATCATGGTATACCTATGTGAGGTTATAACAAAGTTATTTCTGTATTTTCTACTAGGAGACTAAACTACAACAATATTGTTGTTTATAGAACTTCCTATTTTTCAGCTAAATTTTACCCTACCTACAGAAAGCAAAGTTCAGACTATCCTACCCTTTGTTTTTTAAAATGAGTTCCTTCACTGCTTCTGAACCTTACACTGTAGCAATGTGATTTTAAATTTGTATTTATATAATGTATTTATACAAATTTTATTTATATAATAAGTCCAATACAATCTTACTGAACAAAGAGATTTTTGTGAAGATTGTTGTTAAGTACTGCAATGATATAACTTAAGCGGTTGCAAGGGCCTAATATGTTATAATGGAATTTGGAGGAAGGGCTACACACAACAACTATTACCACTATCATTACCAAATTTACACACCCAAATGCATGGTAAATTACAATGTTGAACAGTCTTTATTCACACACATCCCATAACCAAAAATCCAAATTAAGCAATGCTTTGTCCACCTTCTTTTGAATGCTCAGGGGAGTTTTCAGAAAAAATGCTTCTAGGTCAATACAAAGCCATTGAGAATACTGCTCTGAACATCTCTGCAGCCAGTTCAGAGCCATGTGTATGTAGAACTGAAGGTGCAGAGGATATTCTCTATTTGACTGCGGTATTTATAAAGATTTGTGGAAATGCAGTTCCCAGGGATACTATTTGATTGTAATATTTATAAAGTTTCCAGTTTTAAGCTCCACCTCCCGACACCCCATACTGGCCATTTCTTGCTTTGATTCCTGGCTAATTTATAAAAACATCAAGCTTTCATTAGTAGACACAGATAAATGTGCATGGACAAGATAGGCTCATTTTTGCATTGGCAAAGATGAAGAAATTTTAAAATGATTTTAACCTGTGTTGCAGATCTGTACATAAATACGCCGTGTCCATTTATTTGGTATATTCTGTTTGCTGTGAATGAAAACACAACCGTTGCTGCTTAAATTGACATATAAATAATAATATTAGGAGAATCATCCCACTTAATTAAAAAAGTCACAATGGAACAGAGAAGTAGAAGAACTCTGAGGAATGGTGGGGCCAGGCTTTTTAAATTATAACCAGAAACCTGAATGGAGACAGGAAAACATTAAGGAACTAGCACAGAACCATCACCATCAATAGACAGGATGCAGCATTTTGTAGCACCTGAAGTTTTTTTAAAATAGTCATCAAAGTCTTCATATTACAGTTAACAAAGTTAGGATTCCAAGAGTAAAGGCTTCTGCCACCTTACTACTTCTGGTCTTTGCCTAGGAATTCAAGCTTAATGATGAATCTTTTGACGCCTAGCTTGAATGATTCTGAGAACGATAGGATTCCTATCAGTAATAGGATTCTCAGTCTTCCACCAAGTCACAACTACTGCTTGTCATTACTTCAAGTCTTCACATTGCAGTTCAGTATTCCTTTCTAATACTGACAGAATGGCAGTCAAAAAACACTGGGATTATAATGCCCAAGTCTGATAAAAAGAGACATAGAATGCCTTCAGTGTAATGATGCCACTGAAGGGCATTCCTGTATCCAGTCTCACCCAGAAACTAGATCCGGTATCAAGAATCAACAGCACAGAACACCCATCAAAGAGCATGCTCCAAACGGGAGCCCATTGCCAATCTTGAAGCCTCTTGGTCCAAGTCCTTCTCCTCTTTGCTGTGTGAACATGTTTACTTGCTTACTTATGGAAGGCAGTTAATGAGAATAGTAAGAAGAAGCAGTAACCTTAATATAATCTGTTCTCTACACCAGAGAAGTGGTATGGATTGGGTACACAGGGAGAGGACAGTAGCAACAGTAACAAGGAGGAAACAGACACATCCAGACCATCCTCCACTAAATGACCCTAGCCCGACAACCTCCAAAGCTTGAACCAGCACAATCAATAACCTTACTGAAACCTTGTATGTGATGAAATACAATAATCATCATAATTCCATGGAATCTGCCTGCTAAAATTGAACAGAAACATTTTAAAGTAGATTTCCAAATACATGCTAGGTACCATAGCTGTAGCATAAAACTTCACTGTTAGCCTTACTCTAAGTTGCTAAAAAAATTTTTCACAGAATTAACTAAGTGATGGCCTTTGTAACAAGTGACTTTGTAACAAACTGTAGATAGAAGGCCAGTGCTCACTCACTCCCAGCTTTGTTTAAAAGTTTATTGAAGCATTTCCAGTAGAGATTCTCAACTGCTCTCATTGCCTCCTCATTCCCAGACAATGAGGAATTTTGATGGAAGAAGGAGGTGATATCTGCACAGAAAGTTGAAACAGCCCAAGAGTAGACAGTTTCCGAAAATGATGTGGCAGGTTGGTGGAGTGCAGTCATCACAGGCCAGAATCCTCTTGGTGTACTACATCAGTGTAATTAGGCCAGCACAGGTGGTGACAGTGGGAAGAAAACAGTTGTGGCTACAGCAACCATGAAAGAAGAAAGGTATCAATGAAACAGGCTGTTCAGAGCCAACAGAGCTCACCACCATGTGACCTTTGAAAAAGATAGAAGAACATGTAGGATGAAGAAAAAGTGAGAAAAAGAATTGGAGAAAGTGAATAATATGGAGAAAACTAGAAAGCAGTGGGATTTTATAGATGATGAAAGGAAGGAAAAGATAAGATGTTTAGTAAGCAGAAGTTGGGAGGCTCCTGATTTTATGAAGAGTCTAGCAAGAATTCTTCATTTCAGGAACCAAGCAGTTAAATATCCTCAAGGAGTCCTTGAGAAGGATAATCCTAACCTTATTCTTGGAAGACTCCAGCACTGGAGCCTCCGAGATATCCAAGCTCAAGTGGCAGGATAGACATGCAGAAGGAGTAGTACTTTTCCATCAGCAAGGGCATTGGCCATGCTAGCTGGGGATTCTGGAAGTTGTAGTCCAAAAAAGTAACTTTTTATCAGCTCTGGCATTTCTCCACCTTTTCTTCACTCAATGGCTGTGGGTTATTTTTAATTAAACTGATTCTGTCTCATTAAAAGCATAGAAAGATGTCAGTTTGCACCAACTTTAGAGTTGACTATGATTGCTATCTTGCTTTGAGGTGTATTTGAAGCCAGAAATGTTATGGACTATTTGAATTGCACTTCAACACACCCCTGCCACATCTCCTTCCTGCTCAACACTTAGTTTCAACAACAGAGAGAAACGAGAGAGGAGGAAGCACCTCCCTGTCTGAGAGCAGGCCTCTCTCTTTCTGCTTTCATTAGAAGGCATCTGATCTATCTTCTGACACCCTCCTGGAGATCACGAGATTACAGCTTAAGTTTTGAAATCTCATTAACAGTGTTTACTTTGTTAATTCCAATTAGTTCCTTCAGAGTAAAAATGTTTAAGACTGCACTGAAGTACTTCAATTGATGATATTACAGTCACTGCCTTCCCTACAATGACACTGCCTAGCCCACCCCACTATAAAGAAAGACTTTATAATATATTTTGTCCAGTGTGAAAAGAGATGAAAGGATTGCTGCATCTTGGCAATTCTCAAAAACTCTTAGTGGTTAGACATGCTTTTATAACAATTGTCATTTATTTTATATTTATACTAGACAAATTAGGAACCAAGAAGGTAGACAGATCTCTAACAGTGTCAGTGTCTGGCTTTGATATTTGTTTACTATCATCATCCAGAACATTCTGTTTTAGAAGGTACTGCTACTCTGAATTCTCCTCTTGGTTCAGCATGATATTCCATGTAACTTTAAGGGATTATTTCAAGTTTAATATTCATTATCTGAAACATTTTAAAGTCAACATTAATGATATTTAGGCCCTTTCTGCAGGATAACACTCTTGCGTGCTGTCATGTCACAAGCCCAGCAGCGCCTCTGTTGGAACGGGAGCATGTCACCAGGGCTTCTCTCCACATCCAACTAGATGCCTTCAGAAGAGAGTGCAAGGGACATGCCCCTTCCTTCTGCACTGCAGCCAGCCTTCTTCCTGTGCTGCAGTGGGGAAGGAGGTGCGTGATTGTACTTCTGGCCCTTCTGCATGGCTGGCTGCAATGGAACGCTTGTGTGATCAGGGGTCTCCCATGATCGCGCCAGTTGGTGATGTGAGAAGTGCGGGACCACAATGATGTCATGCGAAAACATCATCACGGTCCCACTCCTCTTGCATCCCCATGCTAGGAGGACGCAGTCCTGTAGAAAGGACCTTAGAAATGTTTATGCTGGCCATTTACTGTTAGTTTTCCAGTAAAGGAGCTCCTATCACTTTGGAAGGGATTGGTTTTTGGGGGCAGTAACAGCAATTGTTATAAATAAATAGTAAAGCCATTTCCTGAGTATGAATCCTTACGCAGTCAAAATGGCCCTATCCATTCACAAAAAGCAAGAATCAACAGGCCTAATAGAACAACAACGTTTGCAAGTGTTACTACTTGTTGAACAGAGGAATGAGAAACTGGAGATAAGGGGAAAGTGAAACAGACTATCTAGGAAACTGCCATTGCTGGCTGACTGCAACCTGGAAGTTTTGTTTTAGGTCCCATCCTGACAACAGTAGGGATTCAGAGTCTATTCTTCACAGAAAAAGTTCAAAGATAACATTTCCATATGACCTTAAATGCTAGTTATGACCATCCCTATTTTCTTCTTTACATTACAGCAAATAAGGAAAAGAAGAGTAGTTTCACTTTCATTAGAACAATGTTGCAAAGTCAAACACTGCAGAAGTAAGAGTTGTTTACGCTGATGTTACTCTGGAAAAATTAATGGCAGAGTGGAAACATACACATGAGTGTATGACATCAGAACAAACTGGAAAAATACTGGGCATGCATCCACACAATTCTTTCAGAAAGGGACATATGTGAATTCTGGAAGCTGTGTGCGCGTGCGCACATATTAGCAACATGCGTTACATATTCACCTTGTGTACTGAAAGGTGCTGGACCCAATACAAAATGTAATGTTATGTAAATACAGCATGGAACACAGGAGAGTGACAAGATATAAGCCACCCTAAGAATTCAATTGAAGGATCATATACAAATATCTAAAATGAATATAACAATTGCTGTAATAAATATAATTTTTTCCAGTGATATTTTCTCCAAGTATAATATGAGGTGTTTAGGTAAAATACACACATAATGGTCCAATACTTCCATATATATATAATAAGCAGAAATTCAAAAAGATACTTTTTGGAATATAAGCCCTGGAATTCCCAGCCAATATGACCAGAAAGCATGCTATCTGAACAATTTGGAGGGTTATGGTTTCAAAAAATAACTTTTACAAATTCTGTTAATAAGTAGAAGAAAATATTAACACAACACTGATTTTTCCTGCAAGCATCAGGACATGAAAGGCTGCCCTGAGACTCAACCTTTTGGTTAGATTTTATGCTGTATCAGTTAGTCCACCACAGGATGTCCTCCATCACACTGTGGTTCATGCTGTGTGAGCATGGGCTCAGAGACACAGGGTGCTCAGAAGAACTCTCCCATATGTGATTGTGGGATGTAGGATATAATCATTATAATATCCTATATTCTGTTGATGTAAAAAAACTGCAGAGTGGAAACTACTGCATATACTTTTGAAAAAAAAAAATCTTTGTGAAGATTTTGTTGAGAACATTCCGCAAAAACATCCTGTTGGGATTGGAAAAAACAGATCAGCCAACAAAGGCAGTATGTGGCAGATCCCTTGAGATCAGCAGGAGGGCAGAGGCAGCCATGTGTTTACATTATACCTACTCTGGGCCATTGTCTGATCCCTACATCTTCTGTCAGAAAAGATTTTGAATGCAGTTACAAGGAGTAACACTTGATCCACGTAAGGAAAATGATCACTATGAGGATGGCAGCTGAGCTCCCTTTCTGTGCTGAGCTGGGGAGTACCTTCAATGTGAAACTCTCCAAAGGAGGAGGAGGAGACCATCTGGACCACTGAGAGCAACTTATACACAATTATTTAACTGCAGTTTTGCATTGAAATTGTCTATCATAAAAGATGTCTCAAGAATTCTGACTTTAACTGCTTGCCTGGAGGAGTAACCACTGTTATTATTTTCTTGATTTTATTTCTCTATCACAAGCAATAGCCACCACTTCAGAAAGATTTGGGGTTTAATTTTAATTGTGCTACTTTAAATACACACACACACACCATTTCTCTTTGTGTTGAAAGCATCACGGTGATTTATCCTCATTATTGTGTAAATAGGTTTCGGCAGTTCTCAGTAAATAAAACAAAGAGTGACAGGAGGAAAAGGGGGAATTTGCTTTCCTACCAATTAGAGTAGCCTTAGGCAGTACTTTTAAGAGGAGATAAATCCTGCAAATCACTAAAATGATCCTGTCACATGCACCAAATATTAAAATCACACAGCGGCACACTTCATACAGTTTGCTTTGGTTTAATGAGTTGGGGTGGGCTTCGTCATGAGGCTTGCTTCTCACAGTTGGGGACTGTTGATTGACAGTAGAGATCATGCCCAACTGCAGCTTCCTAACCAGTAGGGCCAGATGGAAAATCACAATTCACGTTTAATATGCAGTTTTTCAGAGAATGAAAATTCCCAAACTGTCTTTTCACCTCCTACCTCTAAAATTCTTTTTCCTAATAAATGCAAATATGCTACATATTAGCCAAGAATGCTCTCCCCCTCTCCTTCCAACAAAGTATTTTAAAAAATCATGGATGAAATCCCTATTAAGCCAACAACCTGTTAACTTCTTCAATTATGTAAGTTTTTCAAAGATTAAAAGATAAGTTTATGGAACATATGTTGTCATGCCCAAACACTTTAAAGGGAATATCAAGGTAATGATGCTGCTTCACAGTGAAAAGAATATAGGAACCATCTGCTTAACTAAGTGCACATTCTGTTTGTCAAATTTGCCTGAGTTTTTAATCCCATACAAATGAAATGATGCACTTTTGGCTTCTGAAGTACAGTAACAATGTGTTTTGTCACACATTTTCACATTTAGTTAAAAGAAAGTTCTCATCACTTGTGAGAGGGAATGATGGAGGAGAAGTATAGAATTCTTTTCTAACCACTGAATCATTTTGTTCTGTATACTGAAGAATACATTGTAAAGAAACAGTTTGTGTTTAGGTTATAATGCCCAACAACATACGCCAGACACAGAATATGTTGCTCTAAGAGCTCTTACAATGGATAACCTTGCAACAAAACCTGTGTGTTTTGTTTTCAGCAACTACCTTTTCTCTCTTCCTCCTGCAGTCAAGTTTTACACAGTGACATTTATACTTAGTGCAGTGAACAATGATTGTTACCTTGTTATAGTGTATTCTATCTTTCTATTCCCCCCACCCCTTTTTGGTGCAATGCTTTATGAGAGTGAAATGTATGACAGGAACCCCAGTAACCTGAGCTCCTGGGTCAGTAATGTATTAAAACAAAACAAGACACCCATGGCTTAAGCACAGCAAGAAATCATGCAAGATGGGAGCCGCAGACAGGCTAAGATAAAGAAGGCCTACCTAACAGCTGCAATTATAGCCCTAGTTATATGAGTCAATCCATTATTGCATATGGGCTTGACAAATTACCATCAATACCAAAGCAGAAAAACACTGAAGCAATTTAGACTGAACAACCAACTTTGATTTTTTAGCAGTTAGATCCACAGAAATGAATGGGATTTTGAAAGTATGGAAGAGTAAAAATTTTGAAAAGGTGGTACTGTTAAGTTTATAGATAAGGACTTAAATCCAACATTGTACTGACACGTTCTTCCCCTCCTCATCATACTGTACTCTTCAGCATTACTCACAAACTGGAGGGTTTTCCAGCCTTCGGAAGCATTTCGGGGGCATGCATGGGGATCATGCAGGATCCAACCATCTTGACCATCAGTTAAGTTCAGAGTAACAGGAATGTAGTTTAAAAATATGTATATATAAATATTAAAGATATTTCTAATACAAAGTTAGTGTGCTGCAATAGTTCTATCTGTGAAAGAGCAGTGTCTTACATGTCTACCTCTCATCTTTGACCCAGATCCAGTGAGGTGTATCCACTACTACTTTCATCGATCTCCCCTCCCTAGTATATTCTTACTATATTCATGTTCTTGTTGTTGTGTACCTTCAAGTTGTTTCCTACTTATGGCAACCCTAAGGTGAACCCATCACAGGGATTTCTTGGGCTGAGAGTACGTGACATGCGAAGGTCACCCAGAGGATTTCCGTGGCCAAGCAGGGAACTGAACCCTGGTCTCCAGGGTCATAGTCCAACACTCAAACGACTACATCACACTGGCTCTCCCTGTTCTTAGTGTAGCCAAAAAGATTCATATTCCAAGTCTGACTTTAACCATTGAAAAATATATTCTGCAATCATCATGTTATTTTTTTTTTACATATGTTCAGCTTACGTTAATGTAAATTGCTAATCAACGTTCATAGCCTATGTATTTTTCCCAATCCTATTCTTTCATGTTTGAAAAATCCAATAAAATATTTCTTTAAAATTAACCTACAATCCTGTGTATATTTTTAAGGGAGTAAGCCCCATATGGCACAGTAAGATTATTTCTCAGTAAACATGGTCTGGATTGTAGACCACACATTTTCTTGCTGAAATATTCTTCCAGATGAACTGAAGAGCTACAAGAACTATAAGATAGTGAAAATGTTACTCTGATTATGTTTCTAACAACGGTTTTAGAGAAGTGAAGCTGAAATGAATATATCTGGTTTTATCATTAAATTACCTTAACAATGAATATTCCCAGTGACTGATGAGTTATTTCATATTTCTTTCCTTTTCATTCCTGTAAATGACTTGAGAAAGTTTTTGTTTCACTTTACTCTTAGCTTTTGTGTCCATGATCTAACGTACACCCTATCTTGTGTAGTAACTCTATTTGTTTCTTCACTGCTTTCTGTTGTGTCTACGGGTGGATTTACATATTCCTGTAAATGCCAATTCAGTCTCCCATCTGCAGGCAAGTTATTCTTTACCTTGCATAGAGGTCCATATTAAGCTAGTCATTTCCATTCACTTGAATAAAATTCATAAAGCTACTAGAACTTGGGGTAGCCCAAGGTATTGATGCCTGAGTCAGAAAAGAGAAGTAGTAACTACTACAATAAAATAAAATAATGAATTAATATGACAATATATATAAAAGAATATAATACTAAAATATGCTAATAAATAAATGCTACAGTCCTATACATTCTTACCTTGGAGTGGGACATATTTTCAAGTAGATAAAGCTATGATTGTGTTA
Organism: Ctenosaura bakeri; assembly: GCA_948474755.1. Classification (NCBI taxonomy): domain Eukaryota; kingdom Metazoa; phylum Chordata; class Lepidosauria; order Squamata; family Iguanidae; genus Ctenosaura; species Ctenosaura bakeri. Next base: position 120,381 of record CAOLHI010001504.1, read on the forward strand.
CAAGCTGATACTGAGCTGCCTTTAAATGCCATAGAAAACCTGCCTGCCTCCTGCCTAATAAAACCACACCACTAAAATGCAGTTCTAGGTTACTTTTCTGAGACATTATATACCAACCTTACTTGCATATATGTGAGAAAGATCTCTGGAAGCCAAATGGTCATTATGAAGTGGTTATAATGGTCACAGATCTCAATAGCAATAGCATTTATTTCTATACCGCTTATCAACTGAGTGTTATCTAAGCGGTTTACAATGTATTTTAGCTAATTGCCCCCAACAAGCTGGGTACTCATTTTACCCACCTGCGGAAGGATGGAAGGCTGAGTCAACCTTGGAGCCTGGTAGGATCAAACTCACAACCTTGTGGTTGCAGTACTAGCATTTAACCACTGCGCCACCAGGGCTCCCCTTAAGTAATGGATAGGACTGTTGTTTAAAGTAAGTCATGATTTAGATTTGGATTATCATTGTTATTTATTTACTTACTTATTTTGAGGAAATGAAGATCCAAAAAGAGTTTGAAGAAAATCATTTGCATGTAAGTGAATTTATTTATATTAATTTTAGCAGCACATATAGCATATCTGCATTTACTAATATCTGACATTAGAGATCAGTAGCCAGTTTGCAGATGACCCTAGAATATTTAAGGTGGTAGGAACCAGAACAGATTGTGATGAGGTCCAAAAAGATCTCTCCAAACTGAAAGAATGGGGAACAAAATGGGAAATAAGATTAAATATGTTCAAAGGTTTTGGAAAAGAAAAAACAAAAAACAAATATTTCATCCTGGAGCCAAAAAAATAAAATAATCAACCAACCCTACACATAACACCAATAGAATCTAAGCTGGCCACAACTGACCAAGAAATGAATCTTGGACTTATAACAGACTTTTCAATTAGAATGTTGACCCAGCATATAGCTGCTGCAAAACCAGAAAATTTTAGGTTGGGTCTAATTAGAAGGTGATATAACAATAAAACTGTCTATATTATTATTAAACCACATCTTGAACACTGGATGTACAGTTCCAATGAAATCACCATAGATAAAACATGAATAGTGTTGAGTTAGAAGAAGAAAATTCAAATGTTCAAGTGACCGAAACAACATTTGGGGTGATTTAGCTTAGAAAAAAGGCAAGTAAGAGGAGACATGATAGACATGTATAATTATGTGCTATGCATGGGGTGGAAAAAGAAGAAAGGGAAAATCTTTTTTTCTTTTTTATAACATTGACACTGATATCATCCTCTGAAGCAAAATAGTGGGAAATTCAGGCAAATAAATTAAATACTTAGGAAAGCAGTACAATCCTCCATCCACATTTGCAGGTTTGACCTTCATGAATTTGACTATTTGCAAGGTGCACATGTGCATCTCCCCCATTTTGCCCCTCCCATTCCCTTGCCTTTTGCCCAAATGTGTGCCTTCCTTCTCCACACTGGGGCAAAAGGCAAGTGAATATGAGGGGGGAGCCCTGAATATGGAGAAGGAAAAGCCATGCTTGCTTTCCCCCATTCTCTCCCTGCCATTGTCTTGCCTTTTGCCTGGGCACACATGCCTTCCTTCCATGTGCCCAGGCAAAAGTCAAGCAAATGGGAGTGGGAAGCTGTGTGCTTAGAGAAGGAAAGCACATGCAGACCTTCCCCCATTCTCTCCCCTCCCATTCCATCAAATGGGAGGAGAGATAATGGGGAGGAAGTCCTGTGTGTGCCTTCTCTGGACTCAGGGTTCCCCCTCCCCTTCACTTGTCTTTTGCCCAGGTGCAAGGAAGGAAGGCATGTGGGCAGGGCAAAAGGCAAAGGAAAGGGAAGGAGAGAAGGGGGAAGCCACATGCATGTGTTCCCTCACTTACTCAGGCATGGAGGAGTTATTCACAGTTTTTCAACTTTCATGAATGTTCTGCATTCCAAATCACTGTACATAGTTAAACTGTGCAATTCACTGTTATAAGATGTAGTTATAGCTGCCAAGTCCAATGGCTTCAAACAGAGGGTGGGTTGGATAAATTCAAGGAGGATGAGGCCATTAATGATTAGTAGACAGGACTTCTATATTTCACTTTCAGGCCCCAGGGTCAGAAGCAACACGCTTCTGTATATCAGTTTTTTGGGAGACACTATAGGTTACAATTGCACACAAGTCTTGCTGAAGGCAACAAACCAAGCAATATGCAAACAGAATGTTAGACTAGACAGAACCAGAATGGCCTTCTTAAAATGTTCTTAAGAAGCATCATAGGTTGGCATCACCACAAAATTTGAATCAAACATGCACAAAGGTAAAGAGCAAGGGCAGTTCAGACATTTATACATGTGTTGACGGGATGTATAGAGTGAGATCAGAAACTATTGCATTCTTTGTACCCAAAAACTATTAACACTTTGTTCAACTGTAAATAGCTATTAATTCTTTTCAGATGTAGCTTTTTTTTTACATGTCAATTCTAAACATTTTTAATCTGGAAGTAGGTACTGTAATTTTCAAAAGAAACACTAGCGTGCTAGAGAGCTGTTGTAACAGTGGCCATTTCCACATTAGCCTGTTATAGTGCAATGATTCCACTTTCAACATCCTCTGGAATCCTGGGGTTTGCAGTTTCAGGAGACACCGGCTGGCCCCTCCCGAAACTGCAAGCCCCAGGATTCCAGAGGATGTTGAAAGTGGAATCATCACGCTATAACAGGCTAGTGCAGAAATGGCCAGTGATTTAATATGTATTACCGTTCTTATGTTTCAAGCGGCTTTGGACATATTTGTGCAAAAACACAGGACACAAATTAAAGTGTTGGTAGTGGTGGTTATGAACACTTTAATTTGTGTGTCACATTGTGATTAGGCCTAAATACCCCAAGGGACCAGATCCTGTCCGATCTTGGAAGCTAAGCAGGGTCAACACAATAGGAGATTGCGAAGGAGTACTAGGTGCTATAGGCTATATTTCAAAGAAACCACTTCTGAACATTTCTTGTCTAAGAAAAACCTATGAAATTCATGGGGACACCATAAGTTGACAGGAGACTTAAATGGCACGTAAACACACACAGTTAGGATTAACTGACTTCAATAGAACTTACTCCTAGTAAGGGTTTCACACAAAGAAACATTACATCCACATTCTAATGTGGTCACCAAAATATCTTTATAGACATGGTCCAGATTTTACTTCTAGCAGTGTTTCACGGAAAATAACCATATTATATTGTCCCCTCCTATGTGATCAAAAATAACTCCCCTTTAATTTCAATGGCAGTCAAAGGCTTACATTTCTTGGAGGGCCAAATGCTCCATTTCAAGCAATGGTTTGTGTTACAGAAATGGCAACCAATTTCACAGAAAAGAAACCAACGTATAGTTCCAAATTCCTCTGTCCACTTGCCTCAGGTTTCCTGACTTTTGCCAGTTATCAATAAAATTACCCAAACATAGACAAAAAGAAAAGAGTACATGTAAAGATAAATTTTAGGACAATGACAAATCAGGAATGGCTTATTACTATGTATTTGTTGTTGATGATGTCTCTTTTCAAGTAGTTTCTGACTTAAAGGTCATCATAATCTCGAGTGAACTTTAAGGTCACCTTGAATCTCCTCTCAGGAAAAAGAAGGGGTATAGATTCAATAAATAAATAAATAAATAAATAAATGACTCATAGAGTTGGAAGAGACCACAGGGGCCATCCAGTCCAACCCCCTGTCATGCAGGAACCCATATCAAAGCATTCCCAACAGATGGCCATCCAGCCTCTGCTTAAAAACCTCCAAAGAAGGAGTCTCTACCACACTCCGAGGCAGCATATTCCACTGCCGAACAGCTCTGAGTGTCAGGAAGTTCTTCCTGAGATTTAAGTAGAATCTCTCTTCCTGCAGTTTGAATCCATTGCTCCTAGTCTCCGGAGCAGTGGAAAACAAGCCCACTCCCTCCTTGACATGACATTCCTTCAAATATTTAAACATGGCTATCATGTCCCCTCTTAACCTTCTCTTCTGCAGATTAAACATCCCAAACTCCCTAAGCTGCTCCTCATAGGACATGGCCTCCACACCCTCCACCATTTTGGTTGCCCTCCTCTGAACACGCTCCAGTTTGTCAATATCCTTGTTGGAATGAGAGGCCCAGAACTGGACACAGTATTCCAAATGAGGTCTAATCAAAGCAGAGTAGAGTAAATAAATAAACACATACATACATACATACATACATACATACATTGTATCACAGGGTTTTCTTTGCAATATTTGTTCAGAGGGCGTTTGCTGTTGCTTTCTTTGAAGCTGAGAGATTATGACTTCCCAAAGTTACCAGTGGGTTTCCATGGCTGAGTGGGGTTTGGAACCCAGATCTCCAGGCATCTTAGCCTAGCACTCACACTGCAGCATGGCTTTTATGTGGACTTCTTCTTGTTGTTGCTGCTATTGTTATTGTGTGCCTTCAAGTAGTTTCTGACTTATGGTGACCCTAAGGCAAACCTATCACAGGGTTTTCAGGGACTGTGTGTATGTGGGGCATTCCCACAGTCACCCAGTATGTTTCCATGGCCGAATAGAGAATTGAACTCTTATCTCCAGAGCCCTAGTCTAGTGCTCAAACTATTACACTCCTCTATGCTTATTCACCTTATAATATCTGCAGAATCATTTTCAAAAAATAAATGCTGTCTCTTTCAGTGTATGTATGTATATATGTAACCTGGCATTTTTCCCTTTCTTTTTTTGTACCAGATATCAACAATACATTTCAACGTAGCTTTTTTTAATCTTTCCCTCCTCCCCCCACTCCTCCACCATTTGCCACTTGATGAAAAATATGTAGTTTTTAGATATCTGGTTTAAACATATTTCTAATAGAAAACATGATCAGTCCTGAGACTTCTCAGTATTATATAGTGCTTTTTTTATTAATTTTCTAACAACCTGAGCAGAATTCAAAAGTGATTTTCCCAATATGATTTACATACTAGGTTGAGTGTATATTTAAAATAATTTGGTCTGAATTATTCTTACTAGAATAGATAGCCACAGGAAAAGGCTGGAAAATAAAAGCAGCTTTAGTCAGAATCTAAGCAATTTGCTGCCAAATACGAGCAGCATTTCCCCAGATTATAATTTACACTGTATTAACTGTCAAGAGTACTTTTGAGAAATATAGATAACAATTCAGATGCAATCGATAGGTAGTGACAGTTGATTTTAAAGCTTAATGCAAGACAAGGAAGAAATGACTGGTGTATCAGGTCTAGAAGAATAAATTTGTTTTGTATTTGATTTTTGTGTTAAATTTATTACTGCCAAGAACAGCTCTCTTTCAATAATATTAAGAACAAGATTGTGAAATTGCAACGTTTGTCTCCCACAGTTTTCACTGCATATCCAATATAAAATGATGTCCCTTCTCAGTACTATAAATAGATCAAATTAAACTGTTCTGTATTCCTTTTCTATAACTACTTCCTTAAGCATGTTGCTGCCTTCCAATATAAAAATAAAAAGTCCAACACCAAACCCAATTTAGTGTAATTAAAAAGTCACTGCACAAAATTGTGTATGTTCATTTTCTGAAAAATCAGGAACGAGACAGAATATCTCTTTTGTAAAACATTATATACATTTTTGTGTCTGTATAATCTCTAAGCATCCAATCACCACCAACAAAAACTATAAAGCAGAGTTTCAGACATATGATTGAGGAGGGCTGATATATCCTTGTCATAGTCAATAGAAGCCCTTTTTTCAATTCTGTCAAAATGTCTAGTGTATATAATGTTGGAGTTTGATGTTGCTTCTGTACAATACCACAAGAAACTTACTTGACAAATACCAGGAAAAAAAATTTCCCTTCCAGCCCAACTCTATTACACTGCTTATTCTATCACTACAGCTGGGGATGCCTCTCAGCAGAATAGTACACTCAAAAATCCACCAGCGTGGCCAGAAATGAAATGATGAAACTTGCCACCGTTCAAACTTATCCATACTTCTCACTTATGACATGATTGATTTTCCTTCAGAATGTTCAGATATGGGATTGTCTTCTTTCTTTTTTTCACTGTGGTAACAGCTAATGTATACAGCCTTGGCCTGTCTAGCAATGGCAAGAAGTTGACATGTAGAAGAACAACTGAAATGAATACGGATGAAATTTGAAAGTGCAATTTTCCGTCTGCCAATCACCTTTTAAAGGCACCAGTTAACCACCAATCAGGAAAATCCTTTGTGAGATCATACTCATTGAGAGTTTTCTATTTGATAGGCCAGCTAGCCTGATTAATCAATCTTTTTAGATCTTGATACAAGTCTAAATCAGGTGCCCTGCTTTCCCCATTGCTCCAGGAATACTGTATTGCATTTTCTCAAAGTGTTACTGATAATTTATACTCTGAATTAAAATATATAGCATCCTTTTAAATAGTATTTGATTAGGTGACTACAAAATCTATTTCTCTTGTTATGGTACATAGCAGATCATTTCCTAGAGCTTGGCTCAGAAGAAAATGTGTGGTATTTCTAGCATTAATAATGTATGGTCACCAAAACCCATTCTGGCCATAGCTTCAAGATGCTTCGAAATACAGCCAATTAAGGTTTATTTAATTATTAAGGTTGAATAAATAACAGCGAAACATGTTAAAAATCTTTCAGTTTCAGTCAATCATAATAAAAAATTAATGAGACTGGATAGAGAGCCATAAAAACTGATAGACTGCAATCGTGAATTATAAATTGGTATTGATTTTTTCCTTTGCAATAACACTCTCAGGTAATCGTATGTTGCCACATGTAAAGTGCACTTTCCTGGTTGAGACTAATATTAACTATCAAATATATATGAGATAGAGGCATTTATGACACTTCAGATTTCACAAACAAAAAGCAAAAAATACAATTTGTGGAATAATAGCAGCATAGAACACAGAATCCTAGGGTGTTTATGGGAGCAGAAAAGGATCCCACTGTGCCATGAATTCATAAGACACAGTTACCTTATTCTTCTCCTGCCATTTCTTCTCTGATATGTTACCTTGTTAGTATCACTAAGAAAAGCATAAATATTTTTTATTATTTGTAAGGCTCATCCTGTCTTGCTTAATAGACAGGCCACATGGAATTAAAGCCATATTATATGGCCTGGTGCAGAAGTGATCATTCAGAAAACCAAAGCACATATTTTATACTGCCTAGCTTTATTAATTCTAAGCCCCCAAGAAATAGTGAGGGGATTTTCCAGTCTTCTTTTTATTGAAGTAACATGGAAACAAATAAGACATTTCCCTAGGCTAGCTCAGATAAAGTGGACAATTACTATTGGCATTCTACATGTAAATATTTAACACTTCACAGCTAGTTTGCACCTAAATGCCCATTAGATGTTGCTACAAGCCTGGACACTATTTCCCCACAGAGATACACTGGCCTTCCTCTGCAGCGTTTATTGGATTAGAGCTAACACACATCTTGTTGTAAATAGCACTAGAAAGAAACTTGGCTTAAGCAAGATGAGGGAACCTCCCTTCTGACCAAATCTCATCCCTGAGTGACACAAACCAACTCCTCAAAGAAAACTCAGATACAGATACCCTAAGTAACAGAATTTCTTGTGATCTGGATAATTGATAAGCCTCTGCCACAGTTCATTAGCCACAATGATCAGATTTACCCATTGAGGAAGAGGGGCTATACTGACTACTGCAGGATATTGCTACCTATTTAAATACAGCTTCTTTTGTTTCTTTTATATATTGTGGCTCAAAAAAAAGAAGAGGAATCTCCTAAAACTGTAAAGTCCAATTTTATTTACACAAATGAGAAGTCAGATTCAATTGCCTTATCCATATCAGTGGAGCTTTTTCTTAATGTGTGAAATACATACATTTTACTGATTTTGCCTTTCTTTCCCAAAATGGTACATCTGTGTTTTATCATGGAATTCCTCAGAGTAAGAGTAAGTGGCGGAAAGTGCACAGCATACTAGAACTACAAGTGGTAATAATTTAAACATATGACAAAAATATGATTTAATTTCTTAATTTAGTGAGTACTTATCAAAGATTTTGTCCATCTTCTGAAGGTGATTTTCAGCTTGATCAACAACACACTTAAGTCAAAATGTGAGATTAAATTTATTTAATTCAATCCCATGCATCTTTTCAAGTCCATTTGTGCAATGGGGCTTTTTCCCAGGTTAGCACACATGAGATTAACAATTTGATTCCTGTCTTAAAGTATGCACTGATCTTTGTGAGTGAAAGCACAGCTTTACAAAATAAATATAGGAAATATAACCTAAAAGGATGTTTATAGTAACACATTCAAGAATGCAGATTATATACTTTTCATTGAAAAAAAAATTACCCACCTATCTCTGCAACAAGACAATTTTTAGCATGAAATCTGGGTTAGCCCAGCTTCTTATCAATTCATCCTGATGAACATTTGTTGAAAAATACAAATATGCAAATATAAAGCTAGAATTAGAAAGGCCCAAGGGTACAGACTCGCAACTTGGGTTGCATTTCATAACTGCAAAATTCAGACTGAGCAGCAAGTGGCTGGAAGAAATTCCAGTGACTTGCATGAAGACAACATTTCAGTTAGAATGTATAATAAAATATCAATGAATCCAAAGTTACTTTTCTTATTAGGACTTCTAATGTGAATAAATGTGGGGGAAGATGCTCATAATATGTTAGGATATTTTTTGCTTGATTCCTGTTTCTGTGTAGTCTTTGATGGATGAAACGTTATGATAGTACAAACTACAGGCTTTTCAACAATCTGAACATCAAAACTGATTCAGTAATTATTGATGATTATTGCTTTTAACTTTGTAAAAACAACACAAAGATGATATAAGTTGGAAAAAATGTCTAATAAGAACTAATATGAAGTATAGTAATGGAGAGGATATTTTTCTTTTAGCTATTTCTCTTCATTACCGGTAACCTTTTTAAATTTATTCCCTCCTCTTAATTATTGAGCATACAAACACATGCATTTTTAGGATTCATAGTTTGCAGAAAAAGTAGTATATTATGCATCATTGTTCAATTGTTCTCAGGACATGATAAACTAAAACATGTGATTTTGACTCCTGGTGAGTGCCAGTATACTCTCCCCTGTACATGGAAATTTACACAAAACTGAGAAGGTTGATAATAATGCTGTTGCTGGCTTTTTAAAATCACTGTAGAGGTGCACCTCCAGGTGGACTGAGTCTCTTCTCAAATGCTGAACACTAAATTTCACCAAAATAATATTTCCTCCTTCAGAAACAACTTTTCCATCCCTCTGTCATGGTTTTAGTTACAAAGCTAGGTCAAGGAATCTGAACTATACAATCCTCAAAAAACACTGAGAACCAGATATTATTATCTTGGAGAGACAGAATCATCTCCCTGGTATTACAACAGCTTCTCTCTGCAGTTATCCTCATGGTGTTGTCCAGCTAAAATGTTTGCTAGGGAGGACTTATGAGTACAATAATATTACCAGCCCCCTACTAGGTCCTTTGTCAGTGTACTTAATATATCTAAAAGTCTCAAACTGTTGCTACTGGTTTCTATCCATCCTCCAGCACTTTACACAAATGTCTGTAGAGTACCCCTGCTCCAAAAC
>CAOLHI010001504.1:132500-170000 GCA_948474755.1 Ctenosaura bakeri
AACACAAAGATAACAAAACATTGTCATTACCATCTATGGGGTCTATTTGTACTTTAAAAAAAACACACACACACACTCACTTTTTTCTTCTTTTGCTGTATGTATAGCAAGATGACTTCAACTGTGTCATGGTACTAGTCAAGGCCTTACAGCACATGGAACAGCACATTAAATTACATTACACCACTAAGGCTGTTCCATTTTATGCTACAGAACTGCACTGGCAACACTGAATAGCTTTTAACAAAAGATAAATGCCTTTAGTAAAATGGATTTGTAAATTTCCTTGAAAGGAAATTTAGTGAAAGAGGCAAGTGCCAGAAACCAAGGTATGGTGATTCCATGATCCCAAATAAACTTGAGGGATGAATATTTAAAAAACAACAACATAGGATCTCATAGCACTATCTACTTTAAATGGCAAACCTGTAAATTAAGTGATTTCCAACCCATCCTTTAACAGTAGGTATAAACAGAGAATTTTGCTTGGGCCAATAGAGTGCAAAAAAATAAGTAGAATTTGATGGGTCACTTAGAAAAAAGCACACCATGCATGGTGCTGGCACTCCTGATATTATCCATGTTATAACCCTCCAGGACCAAGCAATCTAAGTGAAGACAAGTACATAAATAAATAAATAAAATTTATGTCCACATTCAGAAAGATACTATCAAGTTCATATTGTAGATAATAAGCATATCGACCAACATATAAAATCCTATAAGAAACACATTTAGGTGTTCCCCTCTCTTGCCGTATATTTTCTGCCCCGACACATTTACTAATCTGGATTGGGATAGTCTTCTCTTTAGGACATACTGAAAGTAGATCAAATCCAGTCAGGTAATTCAGTAATTTCATTCACATCATATAGCAACCTCAAATATATGATTAAAAAGAACCATTAACTCATCTAATTTAGGACTCAAGGTAATGTTTTAATTCTCTTTATTGAGTTTCCTTGGTAGCTTCAAACATTAATCAATTTGTGCCTTAATTCTTCCAAAGGATATCTTTCAAGCAGACTTGAAAACCATTTATTTGAATCTAGCAGCTTAAATATTGAAAAGTGTGCAAATATCTTAAAAGTGAATTTCAATGAAGAGATAAATACTCCATAGTACTTTCAGGCCATTTCCTCACTAGACTGTTATAGTGCTATTATTCCACTTTCAACATCCTATGGAATCCTGGGGATTGCAGTTTAGAGGGAAATAGCCTCAGTGAAAATTTCTAGACAAAAAGTAAACTATAACAAGGACCATTATGATGATGTGCCAAGGATGCACAAATGTTCTGCCAGTGGTAGTTGTCTCTGCAAAATCCAATAGAACTCCTAAATATTCCATGAAAACTAATAAAATATAATAATAATAATAATAATAATAATAATAATAATAATAATAATAAAAATAAAAATAAAATAAAATAATAGTATAAAAAGCTCTGGAGCTTCACCTTCATGTTGAGTAGCAATAAACGAAGGAGCTAAATCTGCCTGCCTACAAGACTGTCATGTGGCTGCTTGGTTTGCTACCCTAATTCAGCAACAGTCTGCCTGGTAGTAGTTGAGCAAGCCAATTGGTTGTCATTCTCAAAGTGTTTCTCCATCACTGATCAAAGACAACAAAGACCTAAATTCAACTGCCAGTAGAACAGACCACTGCTAGAATCAAGGGGATTTAAAAAGTACATCCTTATCATTCAACAACTAATTCAATGGCTACTGGAACTGGAACTAGCAATTTAAGCATTTAAATTAAATTAGCATTTTAAGCCAAAGCAGTCTATCAGATGCAGAAAAACTTGTGACATATTGAAATAAGTAGATCAGTGGAAATGTGAGATAACTATACTCTTTTCCTAAAGAAAAGGTATGTTTTGGTGGCAAACTAAAGAGGGGAAAATGGAATAGTTTGACCTCAAAGGAAATGTGTGCAGATACTATAGAAATGAACAGATAGTATTAAAGTTATCATGGAGATGAAATTATAGAGGGAAGAGGAATTCACAATTTTTGAGGAGGAAATTGTGAACACATTCCACAAAACCTAATCATTTGAGTAAATTATCCTCCCAGGTAAAGTCTTCAGTTTTACACTATATGTTTAACCAAGAACAATAAATCCTGTCACTTGGGTTATGAAATATTTCAAAAACATTTTGTTACATAGCATCTTTCATACAAACTATCCCCAAGGCACTTTGTAGTGTTGAAGGATACAGGCACAAAGCTAAAATAATAAAACAGGGCTAGTGGGTTAAATGAACATGTTTGTGAAGCAAAAGATACATCAGATGATAGTGTCAATCAAATGAACTGAACAGGAGGAAAGGATCCTGGCTGCATCCATGAAAAGCTTCAGTTGATGCATAAGCTAAATGAAATTCAGAGTAACTTCAGAATATCAATCAGTTTAAAGAATCTGAATTAAGACACCATTTTGCCCTTATGGCTAAAGACTGTCTAAAATGATACACTGTCGTCGTCAGGCATAAGATCAAAACTTTGCACCAAGTGATATAAATCCAGTTTCTGAAAAATGAGTTCTGTGATACACAACTCAAAATCTCCTTGCTTGCTTTCTCACACTGTATATAATGCAATACCAATCAAGATTCACTCACCTGTATGCATCTTTCTTGTTTACCCTACATTACTACAGGCAATAGTTATGTCTACTTTTTGAAAACTAAAATTACCATATATTGTTAGCAACCTAGTCCCTAGTACTGAGAGTAATACATCATTTTTTTATTCGAGTATTTATCAACTCCCTATAAAAATATAAATATTTATTTTTCCTTGCCATATTTGGACAAAGGCTTCCAAATGAGAAACAAACAAAAACTTGCTGGCCTAAAAACTAATCTATATCTATATCTATATATATATCTGTGTGCAGCAGTGCATTTAAAAGGGCAATCAAGCAATATACATAAAAGAGGCCATCTAGTAAACTGCACATAAACCCCAAAGCTCCTTCACCTACAAAATCTTTTTAAAAATACATTTTAATCTTTTTGCTAATCGGGTGGGTTGGAAAAGAACATTATGATAAATATCAAATGTTAGTACACAAGGAAATCAGTAAAAATGAATTAAAAGCACAGATTTATCGCTTTTGAAAGCTCATGATTTTCAGAATTATGCCCATATGTGTCACTGAAGCAGGCCTTTCCTACAATCCAGCTCAGAATCCTAGAAGCTGCTAGACGTTAAATGGTTAGTTAAAGCATTGTTCAAGAAATGCTGTAAATATGGAGTACCAGCAAAGATGGCCACATTCAGATCCAGAGTGGTAACAATATCCTCAACTGCTACAAAATACATAGTAATGGATTACAAATAGGGCTGAAGGCGATTCATATATGGCCCATCCCAAAGTCGTTTTGTCCACTAAGTATATGTTTACCTAAACACAAGCTCAGAAATTAGATATATAGGAAGATGTTCAAAAGAGAATTCAGAGTATTGTATTTACTGGTGTATAAGACTCACTCTTTTCCCCAAAAAATACTGTTTGAAAATGGGGTGCGTCTTATATGCTGGTGTGTCTTCTACACCAACAAATACACTATAAAGCAAGGACAGATAGAAGGTAGCTCAAGATCACTGAATGATATGCAGTACATCAGCAAGCATTTTCTCCTAAGTTCTGTAATAAATTAAGTGTAGACTTATACTTTCATATGCATGTAAATTCATATGTATTTTTGCATGCATCCCCCTGTGTGTAGACTATGAGGCTAGACATAAAAGAGAAGCTTTCTCATTGCATTCCTGTAAGATCCTATCATAAATAAGTCCAAATTAGGGTGACTACATTTTTTGGTGTCTTTGAATCTTAACACCTCTCCTCTCAGGAATTAACCACCAGGATTAAGATGGAGTGTAGAACAGGAAAAACATAAAAGGAACTGATGCTAGAAGATATTTGAGGACAATGTTCTCTAGCTCAAAGCCTCTAGAAAATGTAGCCTATAATTCTTCAGCCAAAGATGTCAAAAAGACATGGCAAGTATCATCCTTTGACCTGGAAAGTTTGGATCTGTGCCACATTTTCCACAATGAAATGTCTACATGCCGGAGACTACTGAAGAGTGGTCAAATCTCCTGATTCAGGTATAACCATTGAAAAAATTAATGTCATGTACTGCACAGTATTAGAAATAACCCATTCTAGATAGTTGAATATTTAAGAGACTGAAAGATGTGTAGAGAGAGAGACAAAGAGAATACAAAGAGGTTACACACCTTAGAAACACACTTTAAAATTAATATACCTTCCCATATAAGCTCCCTTTCCCTCTTACTCGCTTATTCTTTACCTACGCCCTGCCTAGTTTGCAATGCTAGGGTACTTTGAAGAAAACTGCAGGAAGTAAAGCTGGCCTTCCAATGCCTCTACCTTCCTTCTCCAACAGTAAATGCATTTCAAAATACAAGTATACCTCACTTAACAAAACCTTTGACAAAAAAAGCCTCCTTTTTACAAAGTATCTTATGCCCCTCAGTCCCTGCTTTTGCTTATTTGTCCACTCTAGCTGGAAGGTTTTTAGCAGTATCAGCACTGAGAGGATGGTGAAGGAGGGCTGGAGAATACACACTTTTGATATCAGGTTGCAGCTGTATGTCTGCAGTAAGCAATGCAATAAATTTTGAGCTGGGGAAAAATGGTCTGGTCTAGATAATCCTACTGTAATTGTGTGTCCCTGCCTACAACAGGTAAGGTAATAGGGATGTAAAGAATATTCAAAAATATTCAAATAATGATCAAAAACATGTTTTTTGATTGTTGAGAAACTGTGATAAGAAGAACCCTGGGCTGATGAGAATCATTGCAGTTCAGTATGTGTTCTGCACAAAAATTTGCATGTTGTTGTTTTGCACAGAAATCAGCAATTTCTGTGCAGGAAAAAAAAGCCTTTTCTGCATGGTAATGTTGTTTTCTGCACAGAAAATGCTGCTTTTTAATTCAAATCAACAATATGAAGATTTAACACAGAATAAATCTACAATTACAGCATTTTCTGGGCAGAAAACAGCATTTTTAATGCAGGTATTAGTATTTCTACATTGAAATATTTTCAACGCAGAAAAGGCTTTTTGCTACATAGCAAATATTGATTTCTCCACAAAACAACAATGTAGGATTTTTTTTTTGCATAATAATTCCCAAATTGTGAATAATCTGTGAAAACTTCAAGGTTTTGAACACTTTCTCACAGTTGGAAGAAAATTGCTGAAATTGTTCTTTGGTGCCTTCAAGAAGAAATGTGGTGAAGAATTACATCCCTACAAAGGTAAACAGCAGCTAGCTCCAGAGTCCCCTAGGGAGCAAAAGTAACACATAGCTAACTCATTGTAAACTGCTTAGGTAGTGCTTAGCACTGATAAGTGGTATAGAAATATAACTATTGCTAACTGCTAAATATGTCTGCCTCACCAGCATTCCCCCACACGCACACTAGCATATTATAAAATATAGCTGTGTAAATTTGGCCACCAAAATGGATACGATAAGAAAAGTGGAGGCTGGTGAAAGAAAATGCCATCCCTAGATGCATTTTTGGAAGAAACTCTTAAACATGCTCTAGAATCTTCAACATTTTTTTCTGTACTTATAAAAGGTTTACCTGACCTGGTTTTCACCTGTCCATATTTCTTGTTTTGAATACAAAGCTTTCTAACACACATTAAACTATACCTGTGTTTTCCATGTTATTCCTGCCTCTGATACCAACTTTTCTGTTAAAGTTATGCCCAGGAGCACATCTACTTGGTTCACTGAGCTACACCTGTAATATGTGATGAAACTAAATCTCCACTACTGTCTCCTCTACCCTCCTGAACCAGACCCCTAACAAGAGGGGGAAATCCAGTAATGAAAGACACCGACATTGTAGAACCTGAAGATTTAAGAGTGTAACTCTAGAACGATTGAGAGATTTCAAGACCTGATGTCCCTGCTGATTTACGTAGACCTATTAACCCAATCTTATTCCCCTGGGAATCTAGAAAACATGCATTAAAGCTCTAGGAAACAGGTACACACATGAGTTACAGAGGCTTAGAAAGTTTGAGGTTCACACAGCCCAAAGCATCTCCAAGAGATGTATTCAGATACTCCCTGAAGATGCAGTCACCCATAGGACATAAGATGTGACCCAACATAACCCTAGATTCAGCTGCAGATTCTTAGTGGCAATTCTTTTGTGTGTGGCAGCATGAGAAACTATAATCACAGCTATATTGAGGTTGCAGCAGGTCACGTGTTACATCCTCCATGCAATTGCAAGCATGCACACAGCTAAGGAGAGATCAAGTTGGATCAGATGGAAGCACTTTATATTATATGCACTGGCCTAGGTCATTCAAAAAGTGATACGTTAAGCTGAGAGCTATGATTTCCTTAATGATGTGTTGCAAGTAGGGAAAAATGCATTCATAGTATGTTTGACAGTAATATGTGGTGAGCAAATGATTCTATTTTGCTGTACATATAAACAATACCAGCAATGCATATGATATGTCAACAAGAGCAAAATGCATCACTTGAGTCTTTTATGTGTAACATTATATGCATATCTGATTACTAAAGATTATATCTATACGGGACACTGACATCAAACAGTGACATCAAACACTATCAAACAAATGGTAAATTACTTATTGTTTATCATCCAGTAGCATCATTGCAAGATATATAATAAAGAGATATTTCAGTTCAAAATGTGTCAGAAAAATTGTCTATAAAACATTTATCAAATACACTAAAGACAAGATACCGGCATATTCAGAGAACTCAGTCTTTGGTGGTACTGAGTTTCTTTAGTGCTCAAATAATTTAAAATTTCAAATGAAAAAGAGCAACACAAAGGAGTGACATAATAACATCTAATCACAGGAACAATAAAACTACAAAGAATATCAAGTCATAATGCCAGTGAAAAACAAATTTATAAAGTTAGCAGTTTTTTTAGATTGTTGGCCTTATTTTTGAAATCACATTTAAAAACATTGCAACCTTCTGGGCAATTCTGATATGTTACCCATTCATATACACTGAAAGTTACAACTAATCAGAATGTCCTGGAAGGAATACTAAAATGGGGTAGTTTTATTTTCTTCTCGCCTTTTGATAAAATTTACAGTAAAGCAATGTAAGTGTCAGTGTTCAATAATCTCAGTACTACAGGGGAAGAATTTAGAGAAGAGGAGGAAATCAGATGGGCCTTCTACATGTTGCTAGTCTGCAAGTACAAGCACCCCTTGGAAGCTGCAGTTCAACAACATCGGTGGGAGCTGTGAGGTTCCCAACCATGATTTAGAGCAAAAAGAGTTCTTTATTGTCTTTCTGGCAACACCTTTAAACCCTAAAGACAACACCTTTAAACCCTTTTAATGTCAAAGCTGCACATTAGATGGTATAAGTTCCTGATAACTGAAAACTAACATTAATTGCTTTGAAGTGAACAACAGGCTTCCTTCTCACTGAAAGGAAGTAGAAATCCTATTATACAAATGGAAGATGTGCAAATAGAATTAGTAGAACATGACACTGTAGCTGAAGCTGGAATCACTACTTACCTACCCAGTGGTAAAGTAAATACAATTGATCATTTTTTTAAAAAAAATGTTTTAAATTTTAAATCAGATGATTTTATTCCCATCAGGTTTGTTTGATTCTATAGAATTATGAACACTGTATTTCTTCTTTTTTTAAACTGTTGTTGTTGTGTGCCTTCAAGTCATTTTTGATTTATGGTGACCCTAAGGCCAACCTATCACAGGGTTTTCTGGGGCTGAGAAAGTGTGACGTGTCCAAAGTTACGCAGTGAGTTTCCATGGCTGAGTGGAGAACTGAACTCTGGTCTCTACAGTCGTAGTCCAACGCTCAAACTGCTACACTACATTGGCTACACTAATATTAAATCATACAAATATAAGCACGTTATCCCAACATATAAATCCCTGGTCTTTCTAGTAGTCAGATTGAGAGTGAAAGGAAGATCTGCTACGTAAAGGTAATACCAGTCTTTTTAAAAAATAGGTTTTAAAAATATGATTATAGTAGAAGTAGAAGTAGAAAAAAATGAAAGAAAAGGAAAGAAGAATGGGGGAGCAAAGGAATGTACATTGGATATGAACTTGGGCTAGGCATATACATTAATATAAATTAGCTACACTTCCAAAATTACATTTTCTTGAAACTGGCATCTCTAAAATATATATTTATATGTGAGTAAATTAGTAAGATCCTCTGACCATTGAATGATAGATTATGAATGTTTATCTTTCGAACTGGGACTGTACATCTTTTTGAAACAGAAAAAGCATGCAGGATCCAGCCACACTGGCTTGCAATTAAGAATTCATTTTGCAGGGATAGTTTTGGTTTTTTTTAATGCACATCTACAAATGCCAAAAGATTTTTCTAATACAAAATAAATATGTTATATGATATCCGACCAAAAAGGAATAACTACTGAACAAGCCCACATCACATGCCTCAAGGAAGCATTATCTGTATTACATTGCCAACATTTAGTTGGAGTAGACAAAATATTTCTAAAAAGGTGTAATGGTGTGCAATAGACCCAAAACATAAATTTTCATTGAACCAATGAAAAAGATTTTTGCTGGAGATAGAGACAGCTATAGATATAGAAGCTAGGGTAGTCTTCCACTGGTTGATCTGTGCAGGACAATGTTGTTATTTCACTCAATTCTAATCTCATTAATTTATTGCTTTCCAAAAAGTGTTTATATAGTAGGCTTGCTGCTTTCGGTTTTTCTTAGGATATAATAAATATTTCTAATACAATAGGGATAGCTGAGGCATTCAGAGCTGACAGTACAAATACAGACCCAAAAAGTGTTACAGTTGTATCCAAAAGATGTTAAAGCTGTAAATATTGTCAGAGTACAGCCACGGGCAATGGGATATGTAGACTGTGCTTTTCAGGATGGCAACAATTCATGTTCTGGACCTACCAATCAACTCCAAATTTAAATTCCTCAGTCAATCCATTCCTTGCATAAAAAGGCTTTTCAAATTCAGAATAACCCACGTAGATAGCTCAGCATGACTATCTGGAGCAAACTATAATTGACATGATATTATACGCCAACCCACCCTTACCTCAGAGATTGTGAGGGCACTGTCCCTTTCCTTAAATGAACAAAACCAGGAGCCCTGGTGGCGCAGTGGTTAAATGCCAGTACTGCAAGCCACAAGGTTGTGAGTTCGATCCTGCCGGGCTCCAAGGTTGACTCAGCCTTCCATCCTTTCACAGGTCGGGAAAATGAGTACCCAGCTTGTTGGGGGCATGTATAGAAATGTTTCGAAATACATGCTATTTGTAAGTTGTTCACCGCCTTGATCCATATAGAGAGGCGGGATACAAATAAATAATAATAATAATAAAAATCCTAAAGCATTCCATCTAAAAAAAAAAAGTTTAAGTAAGATGTTTCCAAGTTTGCCCAAAGATGAGTTATCTGAATTGGCCATGCTCACCAATTATTTGTACAAGTCAGAAGATATGGTTAATGACACAAATTCAAATCTGGAAAATTAAATCCACCAGATGAAAATGACAAATGCATCCTTCTGAATAAGAAATCAAGGTGATAAACACTCCCATATAAATTTCCTAAGTATAGTTATTATTTTTTCTGAAAAAATCTGTGGGATATACTACAACCTCTAATAACTTACAAAATAGATGAAATGCCAATCTGATCATTTCTCAAAAATGAATATTTACACTCTACCTACCAAACATGGTTATTTCATTTTCCCCAATGAAACAAAACTGCTCTAGTCTGCAAACCACCAGGTCTTCAATATCAATCATGTTCATGGAAGTTTGTTTTAGTTAAAGCAGAGTAAAACAGAATATAGCTGAAAGTAGCAAAAAAGGAAGAGAAAATAATGCAATGTGCATATTCCTGTATTTTCATACTGAAGCAATACTCTATGTATTCATCAGATACATTGGACTACTCTCAAAGGAGAAGATCTAACTTTCTATCCCTCTTCCCAGCCTGTCCAATAAAATCCTGACATCAACAGAAGCAAAGAGAGTGCAGTTCAAGGAGATTTGCATGGCTTTAAGTTCTATTTACAAAGGATGTTTTGCATAAAAAGCAGAAAATATTTTGGCCATTTATTTAAATGATTTAAAGCTTTAAATAGCATGAAGGCACCACATCTTATCTGGCCAAGGAATATCAAGGGCTGTAAGCTACATTCAGAAGAAAGCAATAGCAAACTACCTTTCTTGCCTAAGAAAGCCTTATGAAATCCACTAGGTCACCATAAGTCAACAGGAAACTTGAAGACATATAGGCAGAGAGAGAGAGAGAGAGTCTTTGGACAGTGTCCCAGCAGGCTCTGGCAATTTCCACACTCGAGTGTTATAGCGCTATTATCCCACTTTCAACATCCTATGGAAATAGCCTTTGAAGCCAGTCTTCCCTCCTTTTCAATCTGCAGGCATAAACATGATAGGGCTTTGGGTATGGTGGTTTATAGCTGATATTGCACTCTGTTGGATTGCTCTGCTTACCTGGTCAATCAATTATTTGTAAGAAAGACCCTATGTGAGATCATTTTAAAGACATTTCTTCTATAAGTTACAAAACCTAAACAAATCATACCCTAAATAAGCTGCAAAAAAATAATAATAAAAAAAATAGATGAATGCATGAAAAATGTACGCTGTAATATTAAGAGATCCTAGGTACGATTGTAAGAATTTGTGTAAATACACTATACTTAGTTGCAATTTAACATGCTTTAGTGCTCTGATTTGCACCATTATTTAGAAAATATACAAAGAGTATCAATGACAACCTTTAAATCAATTATTGAAACTGTCCTTTTATTTAATCCATTGTTTTAAATCAATCTACCCTGCTGGCCTATACTATGATCCAATTCAGTATAAGGAAGCTTCTGTTGCTGTTGAGGATATCTGTTAAAGACTATGAAACAAGTTCCTTCTTTTCTACAGAATAACTCCTGCACACCTGGGTAGAGATTCTAGGATGGCTCTGTATGCATTAAAAATGTAGCATATTCCTAAATTAGTCATACAATGAATAATATAAATATTTCAGTATTTCCCTCGTTATTTAACCTGATATTAAATTCAATTAATATTACACTGTGTCTAAAATTTTAATTTTCTTTGGGTTGCTCTGCATTTTATTGAAAATGTGTAATCGTAGTATAAAAGCTGCCAAGCTGTACTTTTAGCAAATTGGCGAGTGGTAATTGATGACTGATCAATTCACATTAGAGTGACCATAACTCAGAAACAACTTGAAGGCGCACATCAACAAGAGCAAGTTGATGATTTTCACATTAGAAGAAGTGTTGCATCAAGTTCACAACTATAGAACTGTAAAGATAGTAGAAACTATGTTTTGAAATATAAATGTATCCTTCAAAGAAAATTTTAAAAATGAAAAAAAAAGTTCAAAACTATCAAATGACTATATTAGTTTGGCACACAACTAAACAGTGCAATGGTGAAAAGTTATCAGTAATTTCATATTTGATATGGAAATTTCTGGTATCAGGATTTCAAGTTAGCCAGCATTGAACTAGGACCCTAGAGATCACTGTTTGGATCCCCATTTGGCCATGGAAAACCACTGGATGGCACACTTTCTCAGCCTCAGAGGAATGCAATGGCAAAACCCCCCTCTGAACAAATCTTGCTGAGAAAACCCCATGATAAGATCACATTATAGTCGTCATAAGTCAGAAATGACTTGAAGACACACAATAACAGCAACAACGCAACATACTCTAGAATATGCAGAATCTTTTTTCAGTGAAGGAATTAATTTATTCAGCAATAAACTGTCAAGGAGTGCATGCCAATGATGAACAAAGTGAAAGTAAAAGATGGGTAGCAGCAGCCCCTTTTCCTTTCTTTTTTTTTTTTTGTCACTCTTCTTTCAATATTGATTTGTTAGTAAAAGACTAGATCCATCAGGTCTGAACTGATCACTTACAAACTCTTGAACTAATCTCTCTCTCCTCTACTGAGAAAAAGAATGAAATTCCAAGATTTCCAAGATCTTCAAAGTTTTGTTCACAAGGTTGAATTTGAAAAGTTTTGTATTATTGTTTTGTAGATAGACAATAGAATAACAGAAGTCTGTGTTTTTCTAAAAGACTAACAAAGATATAGCCAAACATTAAGCAATTTACTAAAAGGTAAGTGAATTCAGTAGGGCTTACTTCTATGTAAGTATGTATAGTTCTGTTTGTATGTATAGTTCTGTTTGTATGTATGTATAGTTCTGTTTGTTATATGTAAGTATGCATTGCACTGTATCCTGTTCATGAATGGTATTGTGTAAGTAAGCTGTTTCTAGTGGTGCATGATTGCTGAACTTGTTTATTTGTTGAAAAGTACTTTTCATTTCAAAATTAAACAATTGTTATCCAGGATCCATGCAATAGACACCCCTGCATGCATTAAAATAATTGTGGTTACTCTAAACACACAAGACTGTGGTTTGAGAAGACAGTTTCCAATATATCTATTGGCATTGTTTCTGTCAGACTTCCTGAAATGTCATATGAGTGTATTGGGGTGGAAATTAGGTTTCTCGCTTCCTAAATTATATCCCAGGTCTGTGCATGCATGTACCTATTATATGCATAGGATGATTGCTAAATCATTATAAGAAAGTATGTTCTCTTGACAGTTCAAAAATTGATACAAATGCTACTAATAAAATATACTGGATATAATTTCTGCCATTCAGAGAATCTGAATTTTTGATGAAGATCCTGCTGTATTTCCATCCTCTAGAACTTCTGGCCCTGGACATAAAACTGTATTTTGGTATCACACACTTTTTGAAATACATACTAAAGCAAAACCCTTTGTGATTCCCCAAGTTATAGGCCTCCTCTCAACAGTCCACTTTCCCAAAACACATACAAAGAGTCCAAAGAAACATATATTCATAAAAACAGGAAGTGGAGGAAATATCATTACATATTAGAATGAAAAGAGGTCAAATGAATAACAGCAACTGATCATCTGTTCAGATGCATATAAAATAAAATGGTTATAAATAACATTTTGGAAAGTATGCCTAAAGCATCATAAAGGAAGATATTACATTTATAAAGAAAGGAAGGTGCAAAGATAGCTATGGTGGCACAAAAGAAAAATCCCAAAATCCATACTACAGCAATATCTTTATTAGGCCTGCCAAAATGTGATCAAATAGTGAACACATTGTTATCTGTTCTATGGGTGAAACTGGAAGACCACAACAAATTTCATTATCTGTTAGAATAAAATCATGATCATTCTTACTATTCAAAGTAGTAATTCAAACCACAGGACATCTTAGTTAAAATGTGGTAACTTTAACAATAAAAGCAGTGACTTAAAGGCAATAGATATTCCCTACTAGGCTCATTAAATCAATTGCTGAATCAATGTTTTGATAAATCCATTGATTCAAACAATGAAAATGACCTTAACTGCTTTACAATCCTTACCAAATAGTTTCAATTCTTAACACACATGGAATTTTTCAAAAACTCTTTGTAAATGGGATTGGCTTATCTGCAATGACAGAGCTCTGTCATCATAGCTACAACCCAACCAAACCTACCTTCACAGCTTGGCAGTGCCCCAAGTAAAGATTTTCGAAAGCAATGGAGATTGCAGCACTAGTGAAACAATGCTAACAGCATGCTCCTGGTCATGGGACACCCAAAGAAGACACAACTGAAGACATCTTTTCAGACAACTACTTGTCCCAAGGCACCCTACCACCGGGACTACACCGCAGGAGCACACTGCAGACATTGTTCTCCACTGCTCTATTCTCCAATACCCCAGAAATGCTTTGGCTGGGGTGAAGATAAGTTTTTGAGGTCATGTTTGGTCATTCATAACTGTAATCATGAATCTCAAGCAGCTGGAGATTCGTAAGTCTAGCTTACACTATTCTAACTGCTGAGAATGATGCCAGCTAACCATTAAAATGTAATTTGTAATGCATATTAACAAAGCGTATTTGTCTAATAAAAGATTATCCTGCAAAATGGTGCACAATATGTTTGATACTCTTGCTACCAAACTTGTAGATTTCCATTTTAAAAACTATGTAAATATTTTTATAAGTGGTGGAGGACTTAAATACAAGTGGTGAAGGACTTAAAAATATATGAGAAGATAAAAGAGACAAGTAGAGAAATGAGAATAGATTGGAATTTGACTATTATAGAAAAGCAGAATAGCCAATAATGGATGACAATTGGGAACTGTTAAGTGAGAATGACTGTATTATGATTGTGTGGGAGAGGGAAATGCACATTGAAACAGTTGAGATGAACATTGTATTGTGATACATAAATGTAATAAGTGGAGTGAATTTCAAGAAACGAAGACCAGATCAGTGGAAGATCAGAAACAACTCATGTAAAACTACAGGTTAAAGAATCCTTTTTTTATTTGTGAAATTTAATAAAATTATTATAAAAAAAACAACTATGTAAATATTTTGTAACTGCTTCCCTCCCTTTCTCTCTTTTGTAAGGGTACTAAAAATAAAGAAAAGCAAACTTTTTAAAAACAGAACTTGGCAATGGTTTAAAACATGTCCCCCACCTCCAGATTGTTGAAAGAGATCTTCAACAAGATGGGTTATATTGCTCTCAATCCAGCAGAAGGCACTATATAATAAAATTGATGGGAGACGGCTTCTAGAAACATGACACCATAAAAAACTCAAAATGTTACTCTTTTGGGATTACAATTAACAGAATGTCCAAATCAGCACTGAAAAATTGTGGGTACTGTAAAGAAAAGAAAAGAAAAAGCTCTTAACAATCCCAAGCCCTGCACAAGACTTCCTACAGTCTCTCCATCAGACATCTTGCCTCTGAAGGAAGAATCAGGCAGATGTTCTCTCAGTAGACTACAAGGACAAGCAACAAAACTGCAGCTAGGACAGGGAACATTTATTCAGATCATCTCAGAAACAGTTTAACTGAGCAAGCCTTCCCACTCCCCAGCTTCCATGCAAAGGCTTCCTTACTTTTTCTTTTAAGATTTGATCATAAGCTCTGTCTCATCCAGCACATACACATTAATTACTGCGACAGCTCTGCAGAGACACCACGAAATATTTCTTTGTCCTCCTTTCAACTACTACTTGTCCCATTACACTGTGCAATAAAATCACAAAAATGTGCAAAGTTAAAAGTCCTATGACATACCAACCATACTGAAAATAAGAAGATCTGGGTCTGGATCTGGTTAGTGTCTAGGTAGACTACTATTTGGGAAACCTTTGTACTAATTTAATGGAAGAAAAAGTAGGATATAAGTGAAATATCTACATGAATAAGTAAAATACTAAACTAACATATAGTATATATAATGATATACTAATATATTATTAATATGTGTCTCCCTTGATATGGTTTCCTGGAAAAGCATCTTCTCCAGTCACTCCAATTCATATAACAGCTAGTCGTAAATCTGTAGCCAGTAGCGCACAAGATTTCTACAATAGGGAATTATGCCTTTGTCCAACATAGTCCAAATTGTATCAGTTACAATCAAGAGCTTCTCTACCTATCAACAGTCCTGGCAGGACTATTAGGATCATACCATGAACCCACTTTCATATTAAAAGAAAATAATGAAAAAAGAAAATAATGAAACATATTAAGATACTATATTTATTTATTATTTTCATTAAAATACATTGAAGTAGATGTGTTCTTAGGCATTACTTCTTTTACAGAAAATTTGGTATCAGATGCAGAAATATCATGGGTTAAAAATAGAGATAGGTTCCTACATCACAAGAAAGAAGAGGAGTTCAATATTTTTCAGCAAACATTGTATCCAAAACTGACAATATAGACATGTGAAATGACAATCTGGTCAGTAAGTCAGTTGTACAAGTAAACAAAAACAATTTGAACCTTCTAGAGACCCTTGAAACCCTCTTCCAAAATGCATCTTTCACTACCTTCAACTTTGCTTATGATTTCCCTTTTGAAAACTAAACTTAGAGATCTTTTTTCTTTAACATGCTGTTAGTACCTGCTTCCTACTCTTCCCTTTTCTCCTTCTTTTGTTGTTCACACTGCTCAGTAAGAGATTTTGCAGGCACTTGCTGTTTACCCTGCCTATAATAGGCAGGAACATAAGGCTAAAGTAGGATCAATTAGTACAAAACCTTGTTCCTACCAAGCTGAAGTTTTATTGCATTGTTTACTGTGGATATGCTGCTACAACCTGACACTAAATGTGTTTCTCAAGCCCTCCTTAACTATGGATATGTTTCTCAAGTTCTCCTCCCAATGCTGATTCTGCTAAAAAAAAAAAAAAAGAAACTAAGTAGCTAAGGAAAAATAAGATAATCTTATATCTAATAATGGCAGCCAGACAACACTGGAAAGATAAATCAGAACCATCAATTGATGAATGGAAGGTCAAAACTGTAGATATGATGGAAACAGAAAAGCTATCAAGTTTTATAAAAGGGAACTCGACTCAATAGTTTGAGAGAGAATGGAGACCTGTTGTGGATTAGATTAAGAGGAAGGATAGGTAAAGAGTTAAAAGGAAAAGGGAAAAAAAGTAGAAATGTTATGGGCAGAAAAGCTGTTAGAAAGACAGGAATTTATTTATATATTTTATGTAAAACATAAGTATTTTGATGATTGGGGAAGAAAAAGATATTTCATATAAAGTAGGTACAGATAAAGAAGATTCTAGAAATAGTATATAATTTGGGGGAAATGCAAAATAAGGAATAAGAGTGAAAATTAGAGAGAGTATTATATGGTTATATAAATTGTAGAAAGACAATTTTTTTAAAGGGATGGAATTTTGATGTAAAAATAATTTTTCTAAAAAACCCTTTCATCTAGAAAGGACAGGGAAGAAAAGGAGTCTGGTCAGGTATAAAAAGACTATGTTTGTCAGAGGTTTTGTTAATTGAGGTATGCCTGGTGAACAAATGTCTAGCTAGAAGAAGATTAATGAAAAAACAAAACAGGAGTTTTGATTATGGTGCCTAGTCTTAGGTGGAGAAAATCCAAAAAAGCCAAGGTTCAACACATCCAACAAGATCCAATAGGTAACTCAGACGAAGCATTATTAATACAGCAGACATAACAGAAATATCAAGAAATCTAATCGGGTCCCACTGGCTGTGGCAGCTCATTCCCCATCTTAGAAATGGTGAAGCAGAGATCCTAATGTACATTTCCACTTGTACCAACTTGAGGTATGTTGATCAGCAAGAAAGAAATGGGAAAGACACAAGCTATCTGTGCAGTCCCTGCAGCCATATGCTGGTGAACACGTGCACATATACATATTTATACATGTTATCTTCATAAACTATAGTTTCCCAGAGTACAAAACATAAAATGATATCACTTCTCAAACTATAGTATTTCTATAATGTCTTAATCCTTATACAACTGCAAAATATCTTTGACCAAAGGTTTCGTTAGTCTTTAGTACTCACAGTAGGAGTGGGCAAGTAGGCAGGGAGTAACTTTCTGCTGCTGGGATCCACCAGCGGCCAGACAAACTGCCAAAAAAAAACCATAGAAACCCCACAGGTGTGGCCAGATATCCATTTTATCTTTGAAAAACTGGCATTTGTTTACATTAAAAAATGTAGGGCTCTTGCAACCTATTTAAAAGGTAAGGAGAAATGTAAAAGGTAAGGAGAAGTTCCTACACCTTTAATGCTTTTGTGTAGAAGAGGGCATTTCAGCAGGTGTTGCTTGCCATGCAAGTAGGTAAGAAGCAACATCAGATGAAATTCTCCCTTTTACCCAGCCATTAATGATACAAGGGCTACCTCCAGTTTTCACTCTGGCAACCATACTCCAGGCTTCCAGAAAGGGCAATTGACCCTTTTTCTCAAGAATGATTGTGATTGAGACTGATGGTGGTTGAGGTGCATGTGATCCCAAGCCACTTCTCTGATTTAGAGGAGTTTTAAAAATTAAGCTTCTTTGTTAGATTGTTTGTTAGCCATTGGTTGCAAACTATTATAGGATAAGCAGAGGATTAAACACTTTAATGTTGTCTATCGCAAGTCTGATGAAAGACATGCATCAGAGAAGCATAAAAGATCTCCAAGGGTTCTCTCTTGATGAAAGTTAAAATCCACCCTACAAGGGGGCAAGCAGATTCCCTTGCCTCACAACCCAGGATAAAGTAAATAGGATATCAATAGGTCCCCAATTGTTTGTGAATCAATACACAGGGGGGAAAAAACCTGGAAGGTATACTATCTGGAGAAACCCATCTTTTGAAGAGCCATCTGAGATGATCTGGAGAATGCCCCTCTGCAATTATCTGCAATATCAGCAAAGGAAAACAAATCTATATAGATGATGGAAGGAAGTATTCCGGCATAAACACAGAGACTGTTGCCTGATACTAGCATTCTATCTATCGCTGTTGCCCCTATATACATTCTCATTATATTTACTGGTTATTCCTTGCTGTGGATCTGTTTGATCATAAGGGATGGGCCAGAGATCCTATGGAACAAACTACAATACCTGAAGATATCACATTTTACATAACATTCTTGTTTTTAATAAAAGAAACAAAGAAAGAAAGCTCAGTTTATAATTAAGGGTTAATATAAGATCTTTACTGCTTTGGAAGAGTTCAACTGGAGGCTACACAAAGACACATGATGTTCCTAGAGCTTTTGGCAAAGATCAAGAACATAGGATAATCAGTCCAAAATTCAAACGTCTTATATATATGGAAAGTGTAGAAAATTTAGATTTGTTTTACTTGTTTTACAATATAGGATGCCGAGTTTAAATAACCAACTATTCTTCATAGTAGTAAAACCATAAATCTTCATTCAACACCTGAAAGGATGTCATTTCTGGATTAGTAAGAAAAGCACTGTACTCACAACATAATAGCTCAGCTGGAAATGGTTAGTAGCTTTTGTGACCAAGCGATCATTTGTGTTTTTTTGGGTTTTTTTAGTAAAATTGGAAATTAGTTATAACAATGGAGGCCTAGACCATTTTTCTTTCAGTTAGGGAAGCTCATAAATGCAGTGTTTATGATATTATTATTTATGGTTTGTAGGCCTTTTTCTTTGGTTTGAAAAAAGAAAGAAAGAAAGAAAGAAAGAAAGAAAGAAAGAAAGAAAGAAAGAAAAAGCCAGCCAGCCAACAATCATTACAGCTAGGAGTGCTGTTGTTTAGTCCTTCCTAACTCTGTCTTTGGTCTAATTTAGATGGTAAGTCCCTCAGGCAAGAATTGTGTCTTCTTCTTTATACAGTATAGTGCCAAGTACTCTGTCATCCCTCAACAAACACTAAATAATATATTTCAGCCTTGATAATACAAGCTCCAGTTGTTCCTTTTTTATGATAACTGAACAGAAGGGAAATTCTTCTGATTATCTAGAACTTCTATTCTTATTCAAGATTACATTATGTATTTTTATGATATTTAGTTAAGAACACATTATTCCCCCCTCCAGAAAAAAAAAAAAACACAGAAAATTGAATTCATCATTTCTCTCTTTAAAAAAAAACGTCTGGTGCACTGAAAATTGAATCTGGAATTCTACAGTGCAAGCCTGTTTATGTCTATTCAAAAGTTAGATCTATTGAATCCAACTGGACTTGCTCCCGCCTAAGGCCACTTCTGCACTACACTGTTATAGTGCTGTTATTCCACTTTCAACATCCTATGCCATTCTGGGGTTTGCAGTTTAGGGAAGGGCATTTAGAATTTGCAGCCATAGAGCTCTTTGGCCTCAGTAAACTACAAACCCCAGGATTCCACAGGATGCTGAAACTGGAATACAGTATTATATTAGTGTAGGGTGGGAGTGGCCTATGAGTGCAAAGGCTTAAAATCTTATGTTGGAGGAAAAAAGGGATTGGAACAAATAATTGTAAATACATTCAGTTTTGCATTTTCAATAGACTAATCTATACTCAGTAACTGGAATTTCTTCATTGCTCTTTTTAGAAAGTCTTACAACAGGTAAGCTTCTCTTACCAAATGAACTCCATGAAAATCTCTTTAGCGTTACAGAACACTACCGATTTGATAGTGCCACTTAATGATCTATCGGCATCTGTCTTTTTCAAGACTAAAGAAGTGCTTTCAAGGGTCTTTTTTGTCACCTCCACATTTTACTTCCACAGACTTAACAATCAATAGGCTGTATTTTCCAAGTGCAATATGGTAACGGAGTTGCTCCAAACAAACAGTATAGACAAATATTAAACAGTCATGTGGAACTCTTTAAAAAAGAAAAGAAATCCCATTCTATGAATTTTGAGTTTTATCATTTTGGCTTTCTCTCTTACATGTATTGCAAGGAAATTAAAGAGAAAAAAACCAGAAAGCTCTTTTTCAGACATAGCTTTCATGTCTACATATATGCCAAATTTAACAATTTGAACAGAAATTAAGATAAAGCAAAGGCAGAGCCAGTTATCAAAGAGTAAAAAAAAAATCAAAAAAGTCAAAAAGAATACCTTTATTGGTTAGAACTGAGGCTGATGTGTTACATTTGATTAAAGCTGGGGTTTGTGGAACACTCAAAAACAGCAAAGTCGATCTAGCATCCTAACTCTTAGCATCCTCTTTTTCTATATAATTAAGACAAGCATATTTTGCTCTTTTCTTTTCTTTCATTTCATTTTCTTTCCTTTCCTTTCCAATCTTAGTTTTTGCTCAGTGTACCAGTAATGCTCTGATGCATTTCACTCTTGACTGGATACAGTGAGATTGCTAATCAGGATTACTTGATTCAGTCAACACTGATTTCAATAAAAAGACAAAAAAATTATCATAAATATAGAGAAAGTGCTGGCAGCAGTGACAGGTGATTAAAATCTCATTCACTTGGAATCAGCCTGATTCATGGTAGCCGGATAGAGGAAGTCTTCATATCAGAGGCAGATGATTATTATCTCAGTCACTCCAAGTCACTTCTGATTGCACATGCACACGCAAATTGGCTCAAAAGTAGATTCATGAACAACAAATCATCATGTGGGGGCCTGACCTCTTTAAAATGAGGCTTTGTATAATAACTCTTCAGAAATAAGGAGAGGTAAGGTGGAATGGTGCTAATTTACCAAGTAGGGAAAAGGCAACCAACTCATGCTAAACATTCAGTATGCTGAGGAAATGGGTGGCAATGCATTTGTGATGTTATGACTGACTGTCTAGTGATGCTTGTTCTATTGCATTTTTTGTGTATGATTGTCAAAGTTTTAGAAAGTTTCTGAAATGATGTAAGACATCAACAAATAGTTAATATTCTGATGATAAGTTTTGACTTTACTGAAAAACAAACAGGTTTATGGATGGCTAAACTAAATATAAAAATATCTACTTAAGCTATTCAAATATACTGTACAGCCAATAAACTAGTTTTACTGTAGATCCACTGATTTCACAAGTGGAAAAGAACTGTAAATGTGCTTAATCTTAACAGTGGATTAACAAGAATTAAATGTGGTAATTCCTTTCCACAAATAAAGTTTAGGACTCCTCTAGAACAGCATGATGGGTTGACACCAAAAAGAAAATCATCCACTCACTTTGCCACCCAGAATTTTGTGTATTTGGACAGGCTGTTCTACTAACTAATAGATTCCAACAGTGATGCAACCCTTCTTTGTTTTCCTTTTTAATGTTTTATAACAAAATGAATTTGTATAATTTGACATTATTTCAATGACAAAGATAATTAATACCTGTTTAGGCCACAATGTGTGGATTTATATGAGTATTTATCTGTCTATGAATTATGTTTTATTGGTAAATGTTACTATATTTAGAACATCAAAATGGAAAACTGGGGAGAAGATTGGAAATACAGGTAGTATCTGAATAAAAAAGCAGTATATCTTAAGTAAAAGGCTATATAGTTCTAGTTATCAGTATTTGGGTGTTATAATGAATATATACCTGTATCACGTATTTAATAGTAGTTGTTAAGTTGTGTAATAAAACATTTTAGTGACATTTGGGTTTGCCAGTTCATCAAATTGTTTCCAAAACTTCTAACAGTAAAGGAACACTTGACTTTCAATTATAATTGTTGACACACTTCAAACTAAACCCTTCAAAAACTGGGTGATATGTACAATCCAGTCCTATCAGTAATAATCCCCACCCCCCCCAAAAAAACCCACACACAAATAAAGCAACCAACATATTGACATAGCAGCAAAATATATAATTATGCATTATGCAAGCAAAAGCATTCTAGAACAGATTAGTTTAACATTCTCAAAATTAGGAGTTGAGGAGCTAAACAAACACCTCAAAGGATGAATTCCAGAGCGTACACACCACCATATGTATGCATCAGGGCCCCGCCTCGGATACTCATCAAGCATGCCCAGGACATTAGCAAGAAAAGAGCTGACCCTAACTTTGGAGTATATACAACTATGTACGTATGGAGCAGTAATCCATTGGGACACCCTTCTGAATGTGAAGGTCCAACCTAGAACAATAAACCTCCCTGAAACACAAGACTAACATCACAAGAAAGGGCACAGGATGGCCAAGTTATTTCATCACCTGAGGCAGAAAATCCTCCAACTGCTTCTCCAGGGAATAAAATTATGTAACAAATTAAAGAAGTAGCAATTTACTCTCCTTTCATAATACCCCAAACCAGCTGCCTCAAGCAGCGACCTCTACCTAATAATAGAGCCAGCTCTCCTGATATTAAAGAGACAAACATAAATCAAAACTAGTCAGAGATGTAACAAGCCACGTCCTATAAAGGCTGAAAACACTGCTACATCTTTGCATCACAAAAACTGACATCACAAGCAGATATGTAATATGTACATCATGCAGCAAATTAATTTCTACATGCTTGAAAAGAATGAAGGCCTTATGTTGGGAATCACGCAGACATACAATTGGTAGCCTCCTCTGTCTGAATGCTTCAGGTTCATAGAACCCTTGAATTGTTTGATGTATCTTTTTATGGTACATTTGGAAATCTTTAATGGTACTTGGCACGTGGTTTGAGAATTACTAGTGAACACATACAGAAGCTAGACAAAAAGTTCCCCCAAATCTCTTCTATGGATCTAGGACACTATGTTCATACCGAGCATGAATGAAATAACTATTTCACATTGATTACATAAATTCAAACGTGTATACTTGTATACTAAGTATACATGTATACTTAAAGTTCCTTGAAAAAGCCTTCAGTAAAAATCTCTTCACATGTAATCATGAAGGTGTCTTTCTAAGCCAAACTTACTCTTGCAATTTTCCATGTATATATCCCAAATATAATTATTTTGAAATGCTAAATGTATTTATGGCCAGTGTTTCTGTCTGCCGTTACTAATACTACATGAAACGATATTAGAGAGTTTAAGTTAACCTTTAAGAGCAAAGGTAGCAATGAAGAGCTGCAGTGGAAAAGCAAACACAAAAGCAAACAAAACTTTGCATCCTGTCCATAGTCTAAATCTGCTGTTGTAAATAGTTATTCTGCACCTCAATCATAATCTAAGCCATGCTACAAAGTGCTGCTTAGTGGACCAGTTTCAGTCCACACATCATTGGCTACTGATCGATGGGAGGTTTCCATGAAAGAAGGAAACTGTTATAGCCAAAGGGCACAAATACAGCACTACTCCTGACATATTCAGGAAAAAAAATGCTAGTCCCACATCAGATAGTCTGAGAACTAATCTTAGCTATAATTGTGAACACTGATACAACAATGTATTTTTAAAGCATTGTAGACAAGCTAAGACAGGTGTACTCCACTGGGTAACCTTGGGCACATCACCCACTCTCAGACTCAGAAAGTCCCCTGCTAGTGTCACCTTAGGGTTGCCAAAAGTCAGAAACAACTTAAATGCATAAAACAACAACAACAAAGAGTTGCCATGCAACAACAATATATTCAACACTTTGTTGCAATGAGCATTCATTATGACCATTTGTTTCTTAAATATGACTATTAAGTAAGTGAACAGCAGTTAATAAGAGTAAATGTCATAAGAAAAGAGGTGTCAGTCTGTTGCCTTAGGGCCACATACAACTATCTGCTAGTGATTAGTTCAGACCTCTGGAAAGAGCAGTCTCTTCCTTTCTTAGCAGTTCACTGCTGAGATCGGAAACTCTACTCACATTTGGCTGGCCTCAGTCCACCAATCACTGGTATGCAGCCTCTGACAAATCACTTTTCAGGGAATATGTCCATCTCCCCCAGAAGTAACAGCAAGCTATGATTTGGGATCTTGTAAATGAATCTTGAAAGACCCCTGGGCTTGCATGGTTAATTTTTCTCCATGATTCCTTCTCATTAAAGTTTGTTACAAACCACAGATTGCATGAGAAACACAAACCATAGTTTGTCAGTTCAAAGCTAGAAATAAAAGGTGGAAATACTTACCAAAATGTGTTTGTTAGTTCTGGAACTATGGCTCACAAACAATCATTTTTTTTTAGTTCTGGCTAATAGCTTGGCATCCAAAAAGAGGGGAATCACATGAGCCCAAAGAACCTTTAGGACTCATCCATATAGTAGTTAGCCGTAGCTTGCAATTATGTCTGAACCAAGACTGCTATCTAGGCAATATCTACCCCTACAATTCATAGGTTTTGGAGTAATTAGCCAGATTTAGTGTAAGCCTTTCACCATGTTTAGAATTGCAATAGTGTCCAGCATAATATTTAGTCCCAAATGCATCCTAAATATGCCATCCTGCTTACAGAACAGTTCTATCAGTGGAAATGGGAGGTGAATGATTCATTACCCTCTTCCCTGAGTGCGTGCACACACACATACACACAAAACTGTTCCAAAGGGTTGGAACATCCTCCAGAGAATTAACTGGGAGCAGAAAGAAAGGATGCAGGGGAAAGGAGCACAGGATAAAATTGTATGGCTAAGATGGTCTTGGATTTAAAACAAAAACTATGTCAACAAAGCCACTAACAAGTACAAGAATGATTCCTAGCGATTCTTTTTACTGTGGTAGCAGTAAAGCTGTTTGCATGCTTGTAGTTTAAGGTGCAAATAAAATATTATATCATCAGTTAACAAAGTTACAACCAATTTTTTTTTTTTTTTGCTAGTGATCAGAATTGCTATTATACAGTTAATGGTTTTAATGAGGATTTTCATTTTATAATGCTAAGATTCTTTCTTTTTGTTTGTTTGATTTTAAGATGTAGAAAATAAATGTCACAGTTGCTTATGTCAGGGAATATATTATTATGGACTGGTCTAGTTTGGATCCACAATAAATCATAGTTTAGCATGATGAAAACAGGTCTAAACAATCCTCAGGCATTTATCTTCTCCCCATTTCCTTCAGAACAGCTTTCTCTTCCATTTTTATTTAACCAAAGTTTGCTGTATCATTTAAATTGTCAAACTGTGGTTAATTGTAACTACCGTTTGTTTGAAACAAGCTGTCTTTAAACTATAGATTACTCTGGCTGAGTAACATGACAAATTGGTACATTGTAGTTAACAGAAATCAAAAGGCCTTCCAAACTTCTTTTGGCCATGTCAAAATGTGCCTTATCATTTCTCAAATAATGGCCAGTATTCAACAAAACACAAATATAGTCATGAAAGAGCAAAATATAATCTCCATCCCTGATCCAGTAACAATAGCCTCTATGAAGAAATGGATTCCATGGTCCTTTCTGCACCCTACCTTTTTAGAAAGTCGTCCGGTGAGGATCTCGGCAGTGGCTCTCCCAGGAAGGGAGTGCAACCGGAGCACTCCCCTCCACACCGGCTGCCTTCCTGTGGAAGGGAGTGCAATGGACTCCCTTCTTCCTTCCATTGTGCAGCCGGGTATTTTCCCAGGCCGCACTGGGGCAGGAAGTGCAGCCATCACACTTCTGCGGCTTCCACAGAACAAGTAAGTGTGGGATGGTGATGTAATCATGTATCATTGATAGAGAAAAACCATTAATGATTTAATGTGCAATCATGCCATCTGGGGACAGGAGAACGATGGGACTGCGACGACATCATGTAGAAGCATCATTGCAGTCCTGTTCCTTTCCTGTCCCCAGTGCAGGATGGGAGGTTGCTATGGAAGGACACATCTGTAGATCAAGAATAGCTGCTATGCAACAAAAATATAAAAAGTTAATCACAATCGCTAATATGAAAATACATGTGGAATTGCATAAACTATTCTAGTTGGATTGTTATTAAAGTAGCTTTCAGTGCATCAGCATGTGTGGTGCTTTCTGCTACACCAATGCATCCTTGGGCTAACTAATAAAAGTTGCCCCTTTCTGTGTATCAGATATTAACTGCAGATGCACTCAGTTAAATTGATGTCACTAAATAATAATAAAGATTGAATTTAGACATAGTAATACTTAGAGCAGACCCACAGAAATCAAAGGCAAGTGGATGAGGCATAATAGCACTATGTAAACAACAACAACAACAACAACAACAACAGGTAGATGGCAGACTAAATAAAGTTAAAGCCAACCCACTGAAATCAAATAGAGTTCAGTTATTCATGATTAACTTAATTCTAATTCATTCAGTGAATCTTCTCTAAGATTCAATTCTACTCTGTGACTAAAATGGGACATAACCAACTGCTTCTGCTCTAAGAAAAATAGAGGTTACTAATTTGTTAAACATTCCTGTAATGTAAAAATATAGTCCCTTGGTGCTGAATTCATTGAATTAACATAATATTCTCTGACCATTAAAAAGTTTTTGGAAAAAATTATCTGTGTTATATAATAAAACAATAGAAAGGGAGAAAAGAGCTGTACAGGTACACAATTGAATGTTTTACAACTTTGAAACTTAGATTGACAGTAGAATCAAATACAGTTTGAGTTCCCATGTCAAAGTGCAAGTCAATATCTTTGTTAGATGTTGTCTAATAGAAATGAGTAAAAGCAGTTGCAAGTTGCAGGAATCCAAGAATCAGAAAAGTATTTCAATCAATTAAAGACTGTTGAATCAATGAAAGAGAATGCAGGGATGGATGGATAGATAGATATGAATAGTTAAAGAAACATATACGCAGGTGCTTGTGTAGATACTGAGACACATGCCACTGTAGTCATAAAATCAACCTGTTAAAGGTTGGGATAGGGAGAACTTTAAACTGGTAACCAAAAATGCCATTTTAGAATCATCTGGATTTTGTCAGGCTGTCAGAGAATGAAGTTGTAGTTGTAGAGTAAAGGAAGTGACCCAGTAATACTAATACTAAGAAGAGATAATGTTCAATTCCCTGCAGTGTCTGCATCTGATAACCCAATTATCTGCAGCCTATTTTTTTCAAAGTCTCCTTGAACTTCTGAGTTACCCCTACAAAATGTATACATTTCTCCTGATTCCCCTGCTTTGTTAAATGCTAAAATCTCAGGAAAATATTTAATGAGTTTCTTTCCAAAAGTCGCTTTTCTTTAGGATCTAAAAATCTTGTATATTTAAATCATTGCCATGTTCCATACACAGCAGTTTAGAATCAGAAAGAAAAATAAAAAAGGATAAATAAAAAAAATTACACAGCTGAAACATTACAACTTCCATGCTTATTCATTTATTGCAGAAGTTCCAGGTATGAAACAACATTTAAACAAGTTTAAAAATAGTTTCACAAAACACTAGTATGAATGAAGAAATGAAGAATGAAGAAAGATTCGTTAAAATTAAAAATACATAGTGTGTAATCCTTGAATGAAGTAACATGCATACAAATTAAAAATACACAATATGTTATCTTTGTAACACTGGCTGGAAACTCAGATACGGTTCTGGTTGATTTGAGGAGAAGAGTACTTATAAAAGCTGTACTGCATCTTTATTACCTGAACTACAAAACAAAACAAAACTGGAGCTTCTTTTAAAAAAACAATCAACCTCAAATCTTTTGTGTGTATTATTTTAACAGCAGGTGATGTACAACATGATACCCTTTATTATGTCTTTGCATCTGGACAGCATTAGCTACCTAATCTATTTTAAGAAGCACAGGAACACCCACTTTTGAAAGAATATGAACTAGCATTTACCTCTCCTCTTACTTGGTACAGAAGCCAAAACAATTTGCCAACAATAACTGAATAGTTTTCTGTGAGTAAAATTGTCATGGCAAACCAGGAGCCACTTTTCAGAAATCAGTTCCCAAAAGCTCTCATGCAATTTACACTTTACACTGGACACAAATGAGATGCACAAAAGTTTATTTAGCTCAAAAATTTATGTTTAGCACACAATATTTTTGTTTGCTTGAGCTACTGTTAAAGATATTGTTAAACACATTTTACAAGAAACCAATGGTATAGACTCAAGTCAATTGACTTGAACTCAAGTCAGACTCAAGTTCCTTCAATGACTCAACTTGGATCCGACTTAGCAATAAATGATGGACTGACTCAACTTGTGAAATGTCTATTTTTAGTGACTGACTTGCTGCCCTTGTCAGTCTCTCCTCCCCCCTCCCAGTCTTTTCCCAAAGCAGTGAAGGAATGTTATGATATTGACTCAACGGGAGTTACACATGCTCCTTATCCCTGCCTCTCTGCCTCTCCCATATTTCCCACATTTTTGAGAGGCAATTTATAGGAAAGCAGAAGTGCAAGAAGACTGAAGACAGGGAAAACAGGGGTTTGCACCTTGTTTTAGTGAGTGTACTCATGGAGTAGCCTTGGCATCAGGGATGAGAGGAGATCAGGGAAGGTCATCTCTGAGGGGATGCTACACCCTAATCTCTCATGGCTGGCAGAGTTAGCATACCTCTCCCAATGGCTTCCTCATGAGCAAGCAGTACAGTCAGCCTTTCACATTCACAGGTTTGCCTTTCACGAATTTGATTATTCGGAGTTTGAAGGTTCATGCCTCCCCCTTCAGCTGGCCCACCACTCCTCTCCCAGATATTCAGACCTTCAAAACTCCACCCAATTTTAGAGACAATACCAGCAGCCTTCCATCTCACAGTGCCTTCCCCCACTTCTCTTCTTCCTCCTCTTCCTCCGAACTCTCTTCAGTCCCAGCAACAACAACCTTTATTTCTCAGTATTCCTGGTCTGAGAACCTTAGACCCATTTCGTAACTTACCCTTTTGCAGAGTTGGGGTGCGGGGCTCGTGCAAGCAGCCTCCAGAGAGAGGCTCTCATGTCCTGGTCCCATCGGCTCCGCAGCAGCTTCCTGCTTGCACGAGCACCCCGCCTCTTCCTTTCACAGTGCAGCCTAGGACCTTTCCCAGCCTGCACTGGACAGGAAGCATGACTGGCCCAGCTCGTGAGGCTCCGCACGCCAGGTAAGTGTGCACAGGGCCCCAGCGCAATGTGTGACCATGCAGCATTTTCGGCTTCAAGCCAAAAATGAAAAAATGCATGTGCAGTCCGCGTCAGGCCCTTGAGCATTGCGCAAATGTGAGTGCGTCGTGTGGACCACTCCTCACACGTGCGCGATGCTCAAGGGGCCTTTTCGTATCAGAAATGCCGTGCGAAAAGGGCCTCAGAGAGGCTGAACTTTGCAACGTGTGCAGGAAGAGAAGTGAGGGTTGCTGTTGCTAGGACTAGAGAGAGGCATAGTGAGGGCAGGGGTGGAAAGAAGGTTAAAACCTGGTTGAGCTTTTCCTGTCAGAAGAATCTAGAAGAAGGGTGAAGTTTGCGATGAGTGCAGGAAGAGAAGTGAGGGGTAGCTGTTGCTGGGACTGGAGGGAATGTTGTGGGGTGAGGAGAAAATTAAAATCTGGTTTTCCTGGTCTGAGAATCTGGGAGAGGTATGAAGTGTGCAAAAAAAGAAGAGACATGACTTGAATTATCTAGCAAGGACTTGAGACTCGACTTGAGACTTGACGGTACTGGCTTGAGACTTGACTTGAGACCTGGAGTAAAAGACTGAAATACATCACTGCAAGAAACTATTCTCTACAGATCCAGCAAATTAAGAACTATAGAATTCTGGCATTAAAAAAAGTAGACTCAATCCTATCATAGTCCTAGACTCAATCCTATCATAGAACTAAAGCAGACCCAATGAAATGAATGGGACTTTTAGTCACCACTTATATAATTCGCAGTGATTTCAATGAGACTATTGTAGTTGGGAGAAAGATTCCCCTATCAGGATTTTTTAAAACTTCGTACTGCCATTTTTGACACTATTCTCTACAAGATAAGATAGCAGAATATATACTTTTCAAATAATCCTTTCGTATTCATTAGTAAGTTCTGCTACAGACACACACAAACCAAAGTGCACTTATTTTTTGTCATATTTTGAGTCTCGTTCTTGAACCACAAGTAAATTTTCCATTGCATAGACACCACCTTAAAGAAAATTCACTGAAATTGGCGGGGAGAATCAGTCCTAATTTCCATTCCACTCATTTCAGTCAATCTCTTGTAAACATTTCTGTGTGTAAGTGCCTTCAAGTCGCTTGTTGACTTATGGTGTTCCCATGAATTTCACAGGGTTTTCTTGGGCAAGGAATACTCAGCGGTGATTGTGCCAGTTCCTCCCTTTGAAATACAGCCTACAGCATCTGGTATTTGCTGGCAGTCTCTCATCCAAGTACTAACCAGTGATGACCCTGCTTAGCTTTCAAGATCAGACCAGACATGGTGCCCTCAGAGTATTTAGGCCAATTCCTTCCCATGAATTCCATATCACACAAATGCACTTCAAAGTCAGCACAACTCTTCAAATGGATATATCCTAGTGAAGACAGACACTGTCCCATAACTGAAGAAAGCAGATAATGTGGCTTGCAATAGCACTGTGAGCCTAAATGCATCAGATTCTATCTTGATCTTGGAAGCAGAGCATGGTCAGCCCTGGTTAGTACTTGGATGGAAGACCATCAACTAATGGCAGGTGCTGTAAGCTACATTGCACATGAAGGAACTGGCAAAACTGCCTCTAAGATTTACTTGTCTAAGAAAGCCCTATGAAAAACATTGTCAGAGTTTAACTCCCAGCCCGTGTCTCTCTGCCAGCAAGGGAAGGAAGGCAATAGTACTTGCTTAAGAGGAGGAGGCAGTGGGGAGTGTCCAATGCAAACAATCAGTAGAAATGCTGAACCGAGCTGAAGTCAAGGTCAAATCCAAGAGGTCCAGAATGCTGAAGGTCTGTCCAAAAGGGTCAAGAGAGCTAGAACACAAGGGCCATTTCCACACTAGCCTGTTATAGCGCGATGATTCCATTTTCAACATCCTCTGGGATCCTGGGGTTTGCAGTTTTGGGAGGGGCCGGCCGGAAATGGCCTAGGGTCGTAGAAGCTTGAGTAGCAATTTGCGACAAGCAAACAGCAAGCCACGCCAACAGACTTATATAGCTGATAAAAACAGGTGTTACTTGTCATTGTTCTGTTCCTCAATCTCACCAAAACAGCTTCCCTCTGAGCTATTCATTTCTGTCTCCTCCGTGATTGGAGGCTGGGGGGCAAAGGTGGATCTAATTCCTCTAAATCATTGCTGGTCCCCTCTCCCTCTGGCACTGGTTGCAACAACTCTGTCTCAGCTTGTCTTTCAGCTCATGGGGGTGTTTCCAAGATAGTTTGGTCTATCACTGGCTCTGTTTCTGGCACAATCAATTGCTCATCAACCTCAGCCATCATCTATCACATACATGGGGTCACTGTAAGTTGATAGATAACTTGAAGGTACATACACACACATACTTGTAAACATGGCTGAGTCTGAATCCAAATCTATGCCAATAAAGTATTATTTTGATATACCGTATTTTAATTTTATATATGCAGCCTAGTATATATACCAAAAGAAAGAGCAAAAGCAGCCTTAGATGTGTCTAATTAAAGCCATTCACCATTTTGTTCACTATGCCTTTAGTAAATGCAGGCCATAGTTAACCTCTGCAGCCTGTATTCAAAGGAAAGTGATTTGACCATTCAGAAGCGAGTGTGAACTATGAATGAAAAAAAAAAAAAACCTAGAGTGTACACTTTTTATGCATGCTCTGTGTATATAATTCTGTTCAAACAATTACTGACCCAGATAGTTCTACAAAACTCTTAGATATTTAAGTCTTGAATCAGCATCAGAAGGACATGGATTTTACCTGTCCACTACAGAATCAGGGGATAATATCAGGTTGTAGGAGTCTGTACAATGCCTTAGTAAACTTCTTGCCTGTGAAATAGGACAGAATTTTCACTTATTTTGATGAAAGAGGTGAACCTGTGTCTGAGCTATACTCCTTCATACTCAAGGTGGGACTTCGGTTACACTGATGGTCCTTAATACAGAAGACTCTTTTGATATAGAAAATATGATGTCAAAAAGAAAAAAAAATCCAACATCACCTCTCTTCTAAACTGACACTCTTTCTTTCTTAAACACACATATATGAAGAAGTATTCAGTCATGTGAACACTTCTCTGAAATCTAAAGAGATACAACCCTGTCATATGCTTTACACTTTGACAGTGCAGTCATGTCTTCTCATTAAATATCACTGAATTCAGTGGGACTTACTCCCTGATAAGCATGTATAGGATTTCAGCCTACAAAATTACACAAGTGTTGCTGTAAGAACCAGATAGTACTTCTGACAACAGTAATCACCATCATCTTCACCAACACCAACACCAACACCATGTTGATTGCTAGCATTTTTTGTTCCAACCATCAAATATTTGCTTATTTGTTTGGTGACGTATCACTTTGTAAATTACAATTGTTTAAGCATCACAAAAAATAAAACAAAATTGTAATAATAAATATAGAGCAATTAATGTACAATTCCAGTATAAAAGAATAAAACATTACTAAAATTCAATCAATAGCATAAAAGAGCTAAGCCCAACTCATTGGGTCTCAAAATGATGTTACCATGAGATTTAAAAGGCTGGGAGAATAAAAATGTAGCATTCTGTGGCTGAAAAGTCACAGAAGTAAGCACTAATTCAGCCTCTTTCTGAAGATGGAGGTGGGAGACACCTTTGAAAATGCCCACCATATTTCATGTGTGCTGTTGAGAAAAAGACAGGATTTAAATGAAGCCATCATCA
This sequence comes from Ctenosaura bakeri, assembly GCA_948474755.1. Classification (NCBI taxonomy): domain Eukaryota; kingdom Metazoa; phylum Chordata; class Lepidosauria; order Squamata; family Iguanidae; genus Ctenosaura; species Ctenosaura bakeri. The sequence continues at coordinate 165,591 of CAOLHI010001504.1, forward strand.
TCATAATCATCATCATCAGTCAATATATACAGGAATACACACAAAGAGATAGGCACATTCCCACCTATCTATGGTTCCACACAGGATTTCCTATATATCTGCCTGAAAGAGGTAAGACTGAATCTACCAATAGATATCTAGTTGATTTCCACTAGACTGGCAAGGAATTTTGATTTCCAGCTGTTTAACAACTGTAGCAGCAAAATTTGTTGTTGTTGTTCAGTTCCATCAAGTCAGCTTTCACTTATGATGATCCTATGAATGAGAAACCTCTAAGCCAACTGTCATCAACAGTTCATGACATTTGACCTAGGTCTTGCAAACTCACGTCTTATAAACCCAGGGCCTTGGCCTTCTTGATTGTAATGGAGTATTCCTCTTTTCCTTCTGCCTTCTACCTTGCCAAGCATCATTGTGTTTTCTAGTGAGTCGTGTCTTCCTACATGCTCAAAATACAGCAGTCTCAGGCCATTTCCGCACTAGATTGTTATAGCGCTATGATTCCACTATCAACATCCTATGGAATCTTGAAGTTAGGCCCCTCCTTAAACTGCAAACCCCAAGATTCCATAGGATGTTGAAAGTGGAATCATAGCACTATAATAGTCTAGTGTGGAAATGGCCTCTGTTAAATAGCCTGTCCTAAAATGAACTAAAATATAATCAGGCATTATGCAGATTTAAATGCATTTGACTGAGTGTGGCTTAAAAGAGAAAGGGTAGAGCACTTCTATACTCACTTATCAAGTGGCAAGTCTGAAAAATAGTATTACTGTATGTATGGATTACTTTTGCAGATTTATGTACCACATAGTATGGGGCTTATCCACATTACCTGTTTTTCCTATTAACTTCCTTGTAGCATCCACTGCCAACAGGACAGGAAATAGTGCTAGGGAAGAGGATGTGGAAAAAACACCCTCATTTGCGGGGGATATATATTTTGTTTATTTTCTTGAATACTATTTTAAATAGAAATTCACTAATTTACTTTTATGTATTATGAAAATTAAAATATAATAACCTCATTCAGATATAATGCTAAATCACAGTTAAGCCTTAGCTGCACTAGCCTGATCTCCTTTAGCCTTCTCCTCCTTCACTGAGGCCAAGAGCCCTATCACACCACACAATTTTAGCACTATATTCCACTTTAACTGCCATGGAAACATTTTGTGGACTTCTGGGGTTTGTAGTTTAGTAACACCCAAGAGCACTTTGGTTGAGCATTCTAAACTGCAGATCCCAGGATTCCATACAATGTTGCCATGGCAGTTAAAAGGAATATAGTACTATGAAAATAAAGGGTCCCCAAAAGAAGGGATAAATGTTTGCTTTCACTTTCAATTTGTTATTGTGTGGTAGTTTCTACACCATGGCAAAATGTAACTGAAAGTGAAGATATAAAGGGGGTCAAGCTAGTGTAACTAAGACTTAGTTACGGTTCTGTATATGGTTAATATATGTGTAGTTGGTGGTTTTAATTATACTTTGAAGAAAGAGGCAAGCTAGAATTGTAAACAATTGCTGCTTTCAACAAACTACAGTTAAAATCATTGACAGATTGCCCTGGCCCATACATGATGACAAATAGTTAGCTGAAAAAATATGCAAGTTTTTCCAATCTCATGGCCACATCAGAGGAAATGGGAGAGAGGAATACACAAGCCCAAGGCTGATGCTTGTGGAACTGAGTCTTGGTTCACCGTTACTTTCAAATGCAGGCTTCATATTGATTCCAAGGTCAAACCAGCTAAACCTCCAGTCCAAATTCTACAGAAACTTCTTGACTAGACTCGCTGTCTAAGCAAATTGTTAATGGTTTCTTCAGAGATAATGTGATGGCAACAACAGTTTAGCAGTGAGATTTTACATGCTAAGTTGCAACAAAGGCAATCCTCCTACCGTGTGTTTGTATGTGCTTTCAAGTTGCCTGTCAATTTGTGGTGACCTTATGAATTTCATAGGGTTTTCTAAGGCAAGAAACACTCAGATGTGATTTTGTCAGTTCTTTTTTTCTGAAATATAGCCTACAGCACCTGGTACTGATTGGCAGTCTCCCATCCAAGTACTAACCAGGGCTGATCCTGCTTTGCTTCCAAGCTCAGACAGGACCAAGTGCCTTTAGGGTATTTAGGCCCTCCCTCTTACCATATGTTCCCATGAATTCTATATCACACAAGTTCATTCCAACACCAGCACAGCCCACAAAAAGATACATCCTAGTGAAGGACAGAGTCTGTCCCATGACTGAAGCAAATATACGATGTGGCTTGCAATAACAATTGGAGCCTAGAACACAGCTCTATTATATATTGGTACTGTTACATTGAACATAAGATATATTTCATTTAATCTCTAAAAGAAGTAAAACCAATGGAATGTATGTATGTATGTATGCATGTATTTATTTTATATTCCACCTTTCTTCCAATACTGAGATTTCTCCCAATACTGAGACCCAAGGCAGCTCCCAATGTAACTGAAAAACAAATGCAGCTAAAAATACAAGAATTTATAATATTGAAATATAATTCAATATAATTAAACAAGTTATATTAAAACAGCAGCTTAAAAATAATGTAAATACATATCAAGGTGGGCATGATACCCAATGTGCACAATTAAAGTCTGTTTTTCAGCAGGCACAGAGTTGTCAAAAAATCTACTTAAATAAAAAAGTATTAGCCCATTCTCGACAAGCAATCAAGGATGTTTATAAATCAGGGTTGAAATAAATAGCATCCTTCAAAATTCTCCTCCCCCGAAAGAAATTACTATCGTCCCCCCACTTATCCATAGTTTCACTTTCTGCAGTTTCAGGGACCATGGTTAAGCACAGTCCAAAAATGGAAAATTCCAGAAATAAACAATTCATAAGTTTTAAATTGCACACCATTCTGTGCAGTGAGATGAAATCTTGCACATCCCACTCTGTCCTGCCCAGGATGTGAATCATCCCTTTGTCCAGCTTATCCACACTCTATATGCTATCTGCCCATTAGTCACTTAGTAGCCATCTCAATTATCAGATCATCTGTCATGGTATTGCAGTGTTTGTGTTCTAGTAACCCTTATGTTACTTAATAATGGCCCTAAAGCGCAAGAATTTTATCAAAGCTATGTATGTACAGGAAGAAAAAAAAAGTATATAGAGGGTTCGGTACTATCTATGGTTTCAGGGGTTCTTGGAACATACCCCCTATGACTGAGGCAGGACTACCATAATACAAATCTGTAGAGGGTATGTTTTTAGCACAGAAACAAATAAAAATATTTCATAGAATTTAAACATGTTCAAAGCTTTAAAATAATCCATTAAAAGTAATACAATTCTCTATTTTTTTACATTTTTGAATAAACAATGATAATGTTTTTACTTTTTAACATTTTAACGGCACTGATGGAAATATGTTTGGAACAATATGTGGGATTCAAAAATGTCGTTTCTGTTATTTCAACTTGATTTTCATTTCTAGCAATGTTTCTACACAACATTTAATATTACAATACATGGGATAAATAACACTTTTTCTATAGTCTGTACAGCACTTGTAGTATCTACATGATGCTCAGTGAGTTGGCAAATCTGGCTTACTGCCTAAAAAGTGAACTATCCCTTCTACACAAACAAACCTACTCTGAAGAACTGAATGTTGCAAGACTGCTCTTCATTACAACCACATATGACCAAGCGTTCCTAGTGGAAGGGATTCCCACAGCTTTTCACAGACAAATAAACAGCAAATACTTACAGGGGACAGCCTTGTAGAACTGATTCCTTAATCAACAGTTAAAGAAGCAAATTGGATCTGCCCTATCACAAAAAAAAATTAATTCCAGATTGCAGTTATTGTTTTAAATATGAGAAGGTTGTCTTGTAAGTTAGGCTGGATAATTTCATTTTAAAAGTATCTCTAAAATTTGCTCTCCCATGGGGTTTGCGGTTTTCTCCATCATTATATAACTGTAAACCTCTGGATGTTAAAGATTGGATAATTTCTTTCATATGGTCCTGGCCTCCAAAATACATGGATGCAAAGAGTGAAATCAGTTAGTTGCCGAAAATAAGCAACAAGGAGCTGAAACAACAGAAAAGCCTTGAGAAAAGGTTAAACTTGAACTGAATTGTCTTGTTTATTAACCCTTTTGACCATTCTGAATCTGGCTTTCTACTAAGTACATTATTGCTGTACTGTTGTTAAAATGCCCGTGCACAGTGGGTTTGTTAATAAGAATTCCATCCTTTTACTATCTGGTAGAAAGGTTACTTTCTCCAGCTCAGTATACATCCATTATACTCACAGGTCACAACAGCCTTCACTGTTACCATCCCCCTCCAAGTGAACTAACTCTCTAAATTATTGTTTCAAATTACCAAAACTATTTTTGTAGTCTTTTCCCTTCTCT
>CAOLHI010001504.1:175000-185000 GCA_948474755.1 Ctenosaura bakeri
TTACTCTGTCTCATATTAAATACCACATATAACTCTCAGCAGGTTTTATGTTGTGTTTTACTGTCAGGAATGGATAAAACTGGCCCAACATTTTGTTTTGCAATCAGGAAAATGTGTAGTTTAATTTATTAAACCCAAAGAGAAACCAACAACCCAGAATTAATTTCATGTCAACTATACTTTGTTCTAGTTTCTCACTAATTGTTTAATCATTTATTTTATACAGCAAAACAGACAATCCAATTCACTGCTGAGAACACTAACTTATAGAAATAAACCAGGCTACTGAAAACCAAACACTTTGACTTCTCCTTCTTCATCTCCCACCCCCCCTCCTCCCCCCATTGATAGGAAGAAAGAAAGAAAGTAGGTAAGTAGGTAGGCAGGTAGGTAGGTAGGTGGAAAGATGTTCCAAACAATGGTTAGGAGCCAAGACCATACAACCGGTTCTACACACTCCGGGAAATCATTTTTTCTAATAACACCTCACTACACTCCTCAATCACATTTAAAAAATGACTCAGCTTTCAAAAGCTGTTTTAGAATATCTACTTTTTAAAGATGTGAAAAACAGAATCACAATATATCTACTGGGCATGCTCATGTCCTTATAAGCAACCAAAGTAGTTCTTTCAGTATCTCTGTTATAAGGGTATACTTTAGCTTAAAACAAAATGTAAAAAATGCATTATTTGTAAGAAATTACAAAGCAGAATGTTTGTTATGCCATCAACCACCTTTTGAGCCAACCAGCAGTACATTAGTGTTATACCATAAGGTTTTTTTTCAGTTTTAGTCAAGTCTTTTCTCTAAAGGTAGAAAGATATAAAACAATATAATCTAAGGCCACGTCTGCATCTTCCTTCCTAATATCTATGTATGGAATGATAGCAAAGGAATGCTGGATGGGAAAGGTTGGATGGGAAAAGAAAGGTTATGAGGCAATTTACAGCTAAACAAAAAATAGAAATACCAACCTAGCTCCAGAAAGCATGCAGACTACTGCATCTAAGACAGGAGACAGATGGGAGTTTCTTCAGAGTACTGGAGGTGGAATAAAATCCTGGATCAGAGAATTTCTCACAGTACCTTCAATACTCTGAAAAAAATTACAGAGCTTGGAAAGTTACTCTCTGAAAGTAATTTGTTTCTGTTATTAATTCAGTGTTTAAAAGGTAATTTATTGCATTTTTGTTACACCATTTAAAAGTAACTCATTGCATTTCTCTCTGCATTGGTTGTTCCTTTTTTGTTACTTTCTGATTTTTTTAACCTTAACCTCAGAATGGCTTAAACTGTGAAGAAGTCATGATAAAATAACTTGTAAAATAACTCAAAAATGTTATTTTAAAATGTGACATCAAGAAAGTAACTCACTACAATACTTTTGAGATGTAACTTCGTTACACACTCATTAGCAAAGAAGAAATGTAATATGTTACAAATAACTTCATGTTTTGTAACTGATTACTTCCAAGCTCTGAAAAAATTATTATCCATTCCAAAACCTGCAAAACCTGTTTGACCAGTGGTGACAGTGGGACAAAAGAAATTTATGTGTGTGGAACACACGAAAACAATACCTCTATCATATCACTTTCAACTCTCTTGAAAATTATCGTCTGTCTCCAGCCTCAATGCCCCTCTGCAATATGGATCCTCAACCTTGGAGCTGGAGTGTAGTGCAGATCCTGCAGGGTGATTGCACGCTGCAGGAAGCCGATGCACAAAATCTGCAAAAGAATGCCAGTATGGGCATACCCTTAGAGCCAAATGATACAATCAAAAGAATCATCTAGTGTAGCTCTTGTTGGACTATACCACTTCAGATAGCAGGTAGGGAAATCACATATTTGATTGCTCCTCCATTTTATTAAAAAAAAAAAAACAGAATGCTGTTTTAGCTTCCTTTTCCCTGTTATGTGACTCTTCTTTTTTCCCCCAAGAACTTTTATTTTGACGTAAAATTTAACATATGTGCAGCAAAAAGGAAGGCATCACACAGCAAAATGAAATTCACGCGTTACAAATCTTCATATACTATGGGCTTGTGAGTCAATTAAAGCAAAACAGCCTAATAAGAAGTTTGGTAATGACAGAAGAATACAGATGTCTAACAATGCTGTCTTGTACAAATTACTCAGAAGTAAGTAGCACTGAGTTCAACAGGACTTACAGGTGGGTACAGGACTGCCACCTGAGTTGCATGATTCTATCATATCATTTTTATATGGGCAACATTCAAACTTGCCATACTTCACTGGGCTTATAAATCTTCAAATTCTGCCATGAGAGTTCCATGATCATGTAAACATGGCTCTGAAAATAATCTTTCAGGAATTTTATTTCTCATGCTTTCAATTTTCTGTAAACAATTAGGCTTATACATAATATTTTGATTTTATATGATTTGTTATAGAATATTTATAATGTTGTTGCTGCCTTCAAGTCACTTCCAACTTATGGTGACTCTAAGGTAAACCTATCACGGGGTTTTCCGGGGCTGAGTGTGTGTGACATGCCCAAGGTCACCTGTAAGTTTCCGTGGCTGGGTAGGGAATCAAATTCTGATCACCAGGGTCACAGTCCAATGCTCAAACCACTACACCATGCTGGTTCTCTAGTTATAATGTACTATATTCTAATTTTTTTGAAAAGAGGGAAGTACTTTGCTTAGGACAATTTCTCTTCCAACTTACAAGGGTGAAAAAGACAGGGTCTTCATTAGGATTTAAACAGTTGTTAGGAGAATACACACATACTGAAGTAAAACAATCAAGATCCCTATAGATAACTCTTTGTCTACTTCCTCAAATTTCCATGTCTTTCAAAAGTTGCTTGTAATGTATTTCAGGGAACTGCCTTGTTAAAAGGTGTAATAGGGCTCTGACACCCTACAATGGCCTTGGTATGCTGAACCTTGTTATTAATGTATTATTTTTTCCATAAATTTGTAGCTTTGTACTTGATTTTCAATCATACAGCCATTATTGATGCAATGCTTTCAAAATGGAGGTTCAGTGGCAGTGCATGTTCATATACCCAGGAACCATTATTTGTCTATATTTCTTCTCTCAGATTTCATCATCAATTACTGCTTCTATAAAATTTCAATTTTTATTTTTTTTTAAATGAAATTAGTGGTTTGACTGACATACATAAAGCACCGTGTCTTTTGTTTCTCTGTTATTATGTACAGGAGAGATTTATACAATGAACGGGGAAATGTTTTGTGAACAAAGACATTCATTGGGACATCTGTAACAATTTCTATTGTGTTATAGCTGCCTGCATCACAAAAATGGTGATGTCTTTTTGTTCACAGGTTCAAGATGCCCTCAAGTACTGATGTGGAAAAAATTTGTTCACATGTATGGCTTATGGAGTGGGCCACTCACTATCATAAGATAAGTAACACATTTATTTATCAAATACATTGGTATCATGCCTTCCTATGCAGTGGGTATATAGAAAGTGTTTTTTTTAATCTGCATTTTAAAAAAACAACAGTGAGGATAACTTCCTTATCTTCATGAAGTTCAAAATATCAGTGTACATTTCTAGAGGAAGTTATAATCCAATTTGAGCTGGGAAAGAATTATTTCTAACAATTCACACTTAATATGAACTCAGGGTTTTTTTGGATGCTATTTAAAATAAAAGGCAATCTACCCATCTACAGTACTGTAACAATTTGATTACCAATTGTATAAAATGGCTTAACTTGCTGGTTGGATTTTTACTGTTTTAATTTTGAGGGATTTGAAGTATGTTCTTATACATGAATATCTACTGAATGTAATATCTGTAGTCCTGCATTCCCAAAGCAAAACTAGGAGAAACGTACTCCACTGGTCCGTTTAACTTTCTTCTGTACATATAAGCAATTCAACTCACCTATTCAACTCACATATTCACCTAATCCACATTAGCATGACTCTAACACTAAACCTCTTTGGCAATAACTCCACCAACATATAAAATAATTACTTTTACTGCTGCACTGTTATAAATGTCTGTTGTTGTTGTTGTTGTTGCTGCTGCTGCATGTGTTCGAGTAACTTCCAACTTATGACAACCCTAAAGCGAACCTATTATGGAATTTTCTTGACAAGATTTATCAGAGAGGGTTTGGCTTGCCTTCAACTGAGGCTGAGAGAGTGCAATTTGCCCAGAGTCAGCCACAGGGATTCGAACCCTGGTCTCTACAGTCAGAGTCCAACACTCAAACCACAACCTTTATCCCAAAGTTCAGTGGAGCTTATTGAGAAGTAAGTTGGTAGAGAACCGCATCTTTTAAATAAATGCTCTACAGATGCTTCAACAGAGTCTAATTAAGCATTTCTCAAGAATTATAATTCTTAAATCAGTCCTATCCTATCTCTAATAGTGCTCCAAGTCCTTTCTTAGTACATCTAGTGGACTCAATGCTGCTAATAAGCTTTCCCATCCCCCATGGTTTTGTTTCTATCAAAATAGTTTCTTTCAAGCTGCAGCAGAGAGAGGGAGGGAGGGAAGGAGGGAGAACTGTCTCAGCAAAAGAACTGTTCTTTCTCACCAGATGTGTAACCGTGTTTCGTCTTTCACTATAGACAAACTGGAGCCGACTTCTTCCGCTACCCAGGCCTGTGCTACATGTCTTACAACAACACAAATGTAAGCCTCTTCCTTTCCACACATGTTAAACTCATTTCCTAACTATTGGGAGAACACAACACTATCCTTACTGCCGTTGTCAAGATGATGCAGTTCATTTTATATACTCCTGGCACCAGAAGCAAATGATGATTGGCTCTGGTCATTTTGCCTGGGTGTGAAATGTTTAAAGCCAAACATTGCTTTCTTTTAAATATAAATACAGGTGTCTGTGCACATCAGTAGTAAATAAAATAACTTGCATCTTCTGTCAACAGCAGTTGTTTATATGTATATGTGACATCCACACATAGAGGAGGAGAAAGGAGTGGAAACAGAACATGTTTTTCCCCCAGCGCAAGTGGCCAGATTGTACAAACTTGTATAAAGCATTATTTTCTAGCTTATAGCACACTATTCATAATTTAAGGATATCCTCTTCTTTTCTAAAAGAAATAAGTGCCCCTTCAAAACAGAAGAAGAAGAAAAAATAGTTGAAAATTTCCTATATACTTATCCAACTGGGTGAATTAATCCAAAAGCTAAATATTTTTACATTAAATTTTAAGTAAAAGTAGTGTTCAAACTGCATGTATATATCTCATGAATCTCATAGTCACACCACTGACCTGTGAAATGGTCCACTTTTGGTTATTTTCCAAATCATGACCATGCCTTGATATTTTAAAACATTAATAAGTGCAATGAAGTAAGTGTGTGTGTGCGTGCATGTGTGTGTGTGTGTTTCAATGGTTTTGACCACAAATATTTTTGTAAGATTTGCTATTAAGATAAACAAACAAGAAGAGCTTGTATTCTGGCAGTCTGACCGAGGTGAATGGTTTTCATTTTCTTAGCGTGTAAGCTCTGGAAGCTTTGCCAAGTACAGGTTAAGCTCTCTGAGTTTTCACTTCCTGTAGCCCTGCTTGTCAATCACTTCCTGGCATCTGCAGTGACAATTTCCATCGTTAGAGCTTGGAATTTCCATCTCCTCCAAACATGTCTCCCAGTGCCACACTTAACCCCTTGGGTTCTCATGTCTAATAAATTATTCACCATCTCTGCAAAAGTAACTGAACACTGTTGCATCTTTGCTGATAGTAAACAAAAGCTATTCTTTTTCTAAATGTCCTGTTTTACATTTAGAATACTCATTGAAATCATCTTAGTAAAAATTGTTAATTTTTTATTACGAATACTTAGTTCTGCAATGGTGTGCAATTATTTTTAAATTATCAGTTGATAGATAATACTTACTTCCTGTATGCATGTGCACCAGAATTCTGTGCTAAAGATTTTTCCATAAGCTAATCCAATTCATCAAAGGCATCCTAACAAAATTACAGGCTCTGGCAGTATCTTTGCCGTTCACCTGATAAGGCTCTAACAGAAGCAGCAGATGGTTTGTATCAGATACTTCTTGTAGAATAGTTTTTGACAGCTTTGCCTAAATCCCTTCCCCCACTTTTCCTTTCTCACACAAACACACTACTTTATTATTCTTTTGCATACTACTTGTACTGAAGGCAATGCCAATGTATTTGACTGCACTGGAAAAGCCGGTATTGTAGAATGGGAAACCTACTTGAAAAACCTTTGGTTTTTAGAAATTTATTGAAGAACAATTTCAAAGAAGCATATCTGTTCATCCTTTCACTAGTATCTTAGTTTATTTAGGTAATTACAGCATGTATTTATATATAAATATGTATAAATTATGTATTTATTCAGAAATAAGTTCCATTTATTTCAGTTAGTTTTACTGCCATGTTATTAGGTATAGGATTGCAGCCTTAACTAACTGCGGTTTTCAGACATGATTATAGATAACTCATTTTTAAAACGCTAATCTTTATAGCTTGATTTAGATGAAGTATGCAAAAGTCAAATCATTCTAAGGACCATTTTTATATTTTTACTAAATCCAGAGGCCTGCATTACAATGTTAACCACAAAAATGCACTCACAATTGTAATTCAACATTTTTAGAGCCCATTCTTCAATTCCTGTTTTTATCTGTGTATTCCATAGTTCATTCTCTGCATAACCCCCATCTCTTTGCACATTCTCTCTGATAATTCTTCCTCATTCTCTTTCTCCTCTCCAGATATCTTCTCTCCCTGAACGCCATAACGCTTGCACCTAAGTTCTCCCTGCACCACAAATACAAAACTCTTTTTATCCCATTTTTTCCCTTAACCTCAAATATTTCAGTTTCTCAGCTATCCCGTGTTTTATTTTTCCATTCTATAATTCTATCCTATCCCTGAACCACCTTCTGTATCATCATCTCTCTTACCACAATTTTGCCTACTTTTTTTTTTTTTATTTCATGGAACTGTAACGACATGTATCAATTAGCTACCACACTCTTTATTTGGCAACCCACAAGATTTCTGCACCTCCATCTCTGAGATATTCAATAGTTCTTCTTCCCACAAGTCTTGTTGTTACCTTTACACTAGGTTCACTACTCTATGCCTTTCCGCACTACACTGTTACAGTGCTATTATTCCACTTTCAACATCCTATGGAATCCTGGAGTTTGCAGTTTAGGGAAGGCCATTTAGACTTCTCAGCCAGAGAGCTCTTTGGCCTCAGTAAACTACAAACCTCAAAATTCCTGAGTTGAAAGTGGAATAATAGCGCTATAATAGTGTAGTGTGGAAATGGCCTCTGTTTGCACCACCATAACTTTCTCAGCAGCCCTATTATGTTATCCCTCTTGTCATGTTTTGACCCTATTTTTACTGTTTTTAATTCCTATGTCAGTATTATCTTGAGAACTCCTTATTAACTTTAGAAACAACAGTTCACGAGACTTTTAATCTCCCAGCAATTTACAGGCTGAGAAGGTTTCAGATGCAGTTGGGGTGGTTGCAGAAAACATACTTCAGGCTTTGTAGTGTGCAGGCCTGATTTAGATAAAGAAAGAAAATTTACAGAATAATAACTTGGTACATTTAAAACAGCAAACTCATTGGTGGCAAGTTATACAGTTTCTCGTATTCAATTCATTTTTTCCACTTCATAATCCGCATATTGCACAAATATCTAAATAACACAGATCCATTCCACATTGACTTTAGAGGCCTGCTTACCTTACGAAACTCCTCTGTATATACTACAATATATTCAATAATACTAGTTTAATTAATTTGCCCATAAAACCCTACACCTGTGTACTTAAAAATAAAGCTGACACTCTCTGTACCCAGAAATATTCCCCTTGCATCCATATTTATTATCTATGTGCAACTGCATCCTTGTAATTCATGCCAACATACTCTAGCAAAATTAAGAATATCCTCTGAACTACATGGCACTTTGAAAAATCACAGTCAAAAGAAAAAAATAACTCTTAGACCTATTCTACAGTAATTACATGCACTGCTTAAAGGAATCTTGAGAATGAACATTTTACAATAAACTGTACTGTTTTCACTGCATTATGCAGATTAAATGACAACTTGTCATTTAAGAAGTTAATAAACAGTCACCGTTTTGCAGGTTATCCAAATGCTACTGAATAGACAACCTTGGATCCCTAAATGATGTGTAATTAAAATTATTTTTAAAATCCTCCTTGACAGGCCAAGGCTTAGCCAAAATGTAAATGACATTAAAGAAGACAATGAATTTAATTTTATTTAATGTCCCTTTTTGCAGATCCTCATTTACATAGCATTTTTAACAAAAGCGTTGACCTTATAAATGCTGGCATTTGTACAGCTTCTGCAGTGTTGGATTTAATCATGCTTTCACAAAGCCATAAGGGAAAAGCTTTAAGTTCTCTGGTTGGATATGGAGTAGGAATAAAAACATTGGGACTGGTCAAATGTTTATCCTCCTTGCTTCTGAAAACAACCTGACAAGAAGATGTAAAGGTCTAGGGAATAACCCATTGCTGTTTGTAAGGCTTGGTAATAATCATACATAATCGTTTGGAAATATAGCTAATAAAAAATATAATGAGTGTTCAGCAAAATCGGCATTAGGCCCAAATTACATGATATTAATACTTGAACAGGTGCAGAAAGGCTCTTTAAATGAGGTAAATGAATAAAATGTCCCAGAGCACAACTGTGTGCGCTGACAAAAAGTCAATCACATGAATAATTCAGTGACTAGGACTGCCAGCAAAGGTCAGCTTTCTTTGACCTTTGTGACAGGAAGTGAAAGGAAACACTGTTGACTAAAAAAAAACCCACCTCAAATCAGTCTTCAGCTACTATTCTACAATTACTTGGAAGGAACAAACTTTAGCTACAAGTGAAATAAAGCTATTTTTCAGAAACTGAAAGCATGAAACAAAGCTTGATAATTTTGTCACCTTTGAAAGATGTAGAAGTCATCAAGCTTTGTCTCGTACTGAAATACAACACGAAGACAACAAGATGTTACATGGAGACAATGAAAGGTTAACTAGAGAGGGGCATTTTTCTCAGCAAACAATGTCAATTATGTATAAAATCTGAGGTCAGCTGAAAAGTATTTTAAGAGCCTACAGGGCTGAAAGTTTGTAGCAGCTGTTAAATATGACAAAACTTCTTTCCCTCACCAAAAAAACTAAATCTATTCTAACTCTGTATGAAAGAAAATGGGATAAACAGATGTCTGGCTTTTATACAGAAAAGTATAACACACTTGGAATTATAAGTCTTCTAAACTCTATAGAATAATGCCAGATTTATTGGGAAGGGAGAGTATTTACTACCCGCAGAGATGCCAACTAGCAGTACGACTGTGATAGTACCATCTGGAAAAATGATGCCAAGCATGCTCTTAGCAATACTTTGTAAGCTCATTCAGTGTGCACAGGCAGATCTGCCATTGTTTTACTAGCAAGTTGCTTCTTAATGTTGTGATAGTAATGTAACCCTCTCCTCCTATGTTCTTTCACAATCAGTCTTTTCAGTTTTCAACAGTTGGACACTGAGTTTTCATATAGGTTCAAGCCAAACAAGGAAAGGAAAAGTCAAGAGGATGTGTCTTACCAGGAATTTCCATACCTTCCAATAAAATATTATGATGGCAGAAAAGAATTATTTTAGCACACAGTGTGGTTTTGGTTTAGCAGTTACAGCGGCATCCTGTAATCATTTACAGCCATTGGAATGTATGGGTGAAATAGGATAGATTTATCTCTTCATAGTTGTGATATGTAGACAATGGGTGTTCCTAATGAGGAACATCTGCTTTTGTGCTTTCCCAGAAAACATTATTCCTCTATGAAAGTGATACTCCCATCCTTTTCAGCAGTCCTACATAAAAATATAGATCTCTTCTTTTCTTTTATTTGACTTTTTTGGATCAGTTTAACTTCCCACGGACACTTCTTGTGGATGGATCCTTTTCGCTCCAA
>CAOLHI010001504.1:192500-371086 GCA_948474755.1 Ctenosaura bakeri
CTCGCGAGCGCACTCTGTCTGTCTCTCTCTCTCTTTCTCTCTCTCTCTCTTTCCCCCCTCCACGCTCCAGACTTCGGGGAACCGTCGTGCCTGACCGGACTGCGAGCAGCAGGAGGAGCAGCAGCAGCAAAAGCGCCAGCAGCCTGGCTCCACTCGGCAGCTCGTGGAAAAGCTTTTCCGCCGCTCCCGCCCCTCCCCCAGCCCAGCCTCCCCTGGAGAATGAAAGAGAGAGAGAGAGAGAGTTCCGAGGAGGGAGCCGTCCGTGCGCGCTGCCTTTTTCCCTCACAGGCTCCCCTGGAGAGTTTTCCCGCGCGCGCCGGTCTCCCTTCCCGGCAACGGAGCCAGGGTCGCCCGCGCGCCAACGTGGAAACCTCCTCCTCCTCTTCCAGAAGGCCGCAGCGAGCTAGGCATCAACACAAGCCCTCGCCTACCTTCCTTGCACAGAAAAGGGGGCGCTTCCCTCTCTCTCTCTCTCCCCCTCCCTCCTTGCCTTGCCTCGCCGGCTCTCCCAGCCCCCTTCACACACAGCCTGGGCCTCCGCCGTCTGTGCTCCATGAGGTCACTTGCTTCCCTTCCCCTGACTGCCAGCTCTTTCGCCGTCTTTGCAAACGGGCCGTGAGGCGACTGGGGAGCGGGGGCCGGGGGGGGGAGAGAAGATTTCCCCAGCGCATCTCCCTTTTCAGTCTTCGCCTCCCCGCTTCCGCGACCCATGCCACCTTTAGCACCTCCGCCGCCGCCGCCGCCTCCACTACCCCGCCACAAGTGTGAGGGAGACAGACGCTGTTTCTCTCCCCCACCCCAGCCCACCCCAGCCCACCCCGCTCCCCTACCTACCTACTGTATTTTCTACTACCCACTTTGAGCCACTCTTTTTGCTTGCTGACCATGCCATGCTGGGTAGCGTTGTCCTTTTCCAAGGCAAGCCTGCAAAAGTCCTCCTCGCTGAAGCGGGGCCAGGGCCTAGTTTCCCAAGGAGAGCAACCTTCTAAAAAAGCAGGTTATCGTCTGGAAAAGCCAGAAGTAATATATGACACCGCAGACACAACAAGCAGTCAGTGGCTGCAAATGTTTGTTGTTGCAGCGCGCCATATAACTTCTGGTGATTGTTACTTCGCCTCTGATGAATCCGCGTATTTAGATGTGATTTATTTTTTATTTTGTAGCACCAACAGAAATCCATAAACTGTCGGTTCAGCGCCATTGACTCTTTGATCAGTTACTGGGCAATTTTTCCCCCTCTTTCCTCCCCGTCAGCGAAGAGAGATTAAAAGCCTGTATTTTCAGCACTGGGACTACTGCAAAGATCCGTAGCTTCAATTACCAATAAAAGCGTGCTTGAAAATGTTAACCCTCTTCCCTTCTCTCTCACTCTCTTCCCTTCTTTTATTCGAGAGCAGCGAAACTTACAGAGCTGCCTATGGTACCCTCTTAATTAGCCTACAGCGATTTCCGAAAACATTTAGCTGCTATGTACAAAGGAAATAAAAAGACATTGTCAGCTGGAGAGCGCTCCAGAGTTTAAAAGGGTGCTTCTCTGTAACCTATTGAAATAATTATTGGAGGGCACGACGCCCTCCGTCTTCGTCAGAGGACTGGGGTTTGCCTGTCAGACCGGGTTTCCTCCACAGGAACACCACTCATCCACCGCTGGAGGCATTTAAATCGAGCCCAGTTTTTGTCATGATCTTTGAAAACTTTCTGGTTTCAAAGAGGAAAAGTAGAAAGAAGGTTTGAAAGCTTAAGCTTTTCCAGGCAGCGCTTTGAAAAGCCTGTCTTTTGCATTGCTTAATAGGTTTTTAAAATGTCTTTTTACAAGCGATGGCAGAAAAAGAAAAAAAAAGCCCACCCAATTCATGCTGCCCTTTAATAAAGACAGCAAAAATGTAGTGGACAGGAGTCACACCACGGGAATTCTTTCTTTTCTGAAAGGCATCAGCTCCTGTAGTTTCTATGTAAGGAAAACATTTATCTTGTTTTCCAGAAGGAGTGGAAACAAACCCCCAAACCAGCAAATTGTTATGTCTCTGTAAAATATAAATTTAAAAGTTGAAGCGTTCAGCAGCTAATAGGCAACCTGGAGGTTTGTTTTTGTTTTCCTCTTTTGTAAACTTTAATTGTCTTGGAGGGATTCTGGTCATACCATAGTTATCCTCCAGAAAGTTGACCACGACAGGTTAAATAATTTAATCAGGACCTGCTTGTAATTATGTTATTTACAAGGGATGACAGAGGTTTGAGGAAGAAACAGGAGCTGATATCAGGGAAAATGGACGGGTTTGGGTGACCCCTGGAGCACAGAGCTTGAATTATGGAGATGGGGGACTCCGAGGTGAATCCGGACTAGTGGAGAACAAGATGACTTTTCACCTCAACACATTTAACTTTTACATCCCAAATAAACGTCTCGCGAGACTAAATCATTCCCATTTTAAAAGGGAAACGAAAAGAACAGAGAGGAAAAAACAAGCCACCTTCGATTCCAGCCCTTCAAGGATTAAGAAAGGCTTCTCTTCTTTTCACCCGTGTTACAAAGTTAATCCTACAAATTGTTCTAAAATAAATTTGGAATAACAACTGGAGCCTCCCCCTTCCCTGTCACTTCTCTTTCTCCTAATATCAATCAGAGGGAAATCTGAGTCCAGATGGCAGCGTATTGCTAACAGGTTCGTGATAGAAACAATAAAACCATTTCACCTCCTAAATATCCGTCTACGGTATGGAATTTTAATTTAACACGTCAAGGGGGCTCAGAGGAAAACAGGCGGGTCATCAGAACCATGAAGAGTTCCTTTCTCTTAGAAGCAAAGAGGAGGACACAAACTCAGCAACTCACACAACTCTCAGGAAAAAAAGCGTAAACTTTCTCACCTGTTTGGTCATTGAATCTATTAACCGAACGTACAAATCTTGTTCCGTTCTAACTCCTGCGAAGAGGAAAGACAAACAGAAACAAAAGAGAGAGACCATATCTTATCAGGAAAATGATGTGGAGAACAAGGCAAACTATACAACGACGAGACAATGGATCCACGAAAACAACCACACAAAAAAATGTTGTGTGCTATCCACTGAAACTCACATTAAAAACAATACCCCGGCGTGGCATATTCAAATACAAATAATCTACACTGCAGGTTGTGGCTGTTTTATATGTTTAACCCACTACGGAAGCATTAAATAGTTGCCCTGGCTGAGATAACGGAAATAGGCTTCTATAGACCGGTCTGGGCGACCACGAAGTTAAAGCAAAGAGAGAGAAACACCAGAAATAAGCGTGGGCTCCCTGGGTATCCGAATAATAATATCCCTTGTCAATATTCTACTTAAGTTCAAGATTCCTTTGGTGTGGAATCTTTTACGTTTGGCACGACAGAGCTAGGCAATCACAATAATTAACATTAATTTGCAGAACGTGGCGTGGGGGGAGGACTCCTAAAAGTGATGTTGTGCCGGAGCAGATATTGATTCTGGAGTGGGTGGGTGTGAGATGGGGGGGGGACGTTGTTACTTTCTACTTCAAGACCAGCCGGTTAATCATGTAAAGTACCATTGACTTATTGATCGTTTATGTTTTGTTTTCCTTCTATGCCACAAGAAGAGCCGTGTTCACAGTCATGTAATTTTAATCTCAAAATCTTTATATCCTTTGTTTATTTTATTTACTTATTTATTCATTTTGCAGAAAGAGGGGAGGTCGGAGGCAGTTTCTAGCACGCAGAGACACAGTCCACAACGACGACAAACAACAACACAAACAACAAAGGAGGCAGCGACGAATGCAACTTACCATTACTGTACAATAACTGGAGTTTATAGTGGATTCCATTGTTAGTTTTTTCATTGTTGGGCTCCTGCAAGTAATGACAAATAACTGCATTTAGTACGTTGTGTTTAAGAAAGATAGGTGGCCATTAGTTGCCTATATAATCAGATTTCTACGCAGTTCCCCAATACGGTGTTTTGTTTTGCCTGCCTTTGGGACAGAAGAGATTTGACTTGGACGGAAAACGTGCCTTTAACTGTTCAAGCAAGCCCGTTAGGCACAGGCGACTTTGTAAACTAGTCTGGGAGGCCCATCGCTGGAATCAGAACTTGGAGAAACTGCACGTGGTTTGGACGCCTCTAGAGTCCCGTTAGAACTACAGCGTCAGTTTCAACCTGAAAATTATCTTTAACCGTTTTAATCAGACTTAAATCACAGTATTTTTTTTTAAAAAAAAAAACGATTTGTGGGTTGGTTACATTTTAAAAAAAAACTTACTTTCTCTTTTTCCACAAAGTCCACAAAAGCTGTCCTTTCAATCTCCACTGGCTGTCCCTGCCTGTCGTACAGAGCTAAGACGAAGTGGAAAAAATTGGATTTTCTGAGATTGGAAGGCGGTTGTTTCTCGAAATGTGCCCGAGCCAACCCCACACCGCTGCGGGGAGAAAAACAAGATAATGTCTCTGTGAGAACTGGAGACGCCGGAGAAACAGAGAGTGCAGTAGGGACTCGGGGGTAGGGGTGGGTGTGAGGAACGACTTCGGATCGTTGTTATGATTAGAAGGGGGAAAAAAGGGAAGGAAGGAAAGAAAAAAAAGAAAGAAAGAAAGAAAGAAAGAAAGAGGTAGCAGCAACAACATTGGGAAAGGAAGGGAATTACATCTGGGGCAAAGGAGAATTTCTTGATTTGTCACTATAGCCGTAATATGATGCAATGGGAAGGAAGCGAGAGAGAGAAAACACGAGAGAGAGGCAGAAAGGGAGACGAGCGGAGCGGAGGAGGAGAGCAGGGGGCGGGGGAGAGACATCGAAGCGGAGTTCAGGGAGATTGTAATTGATATGGAGTACTGAGGGCGATTTACGGTCGGTATGAGAAACACAAGCGCGGGAAGGGGGGCAGAGAAAAAGGGGATCATTTGGCACACGTACCTTTGGGCGGCTGTGTTAGCATCCACTACCCCAGCAGTATGCATCCATGAACGGACTGGGTTCATTCCACTACCCAGCGGTTCTTCTTTCATGGTCGTCCCACCTCGTGGTATATTTTCCTGAATCCCAAACATTAAAACAATTTTGGGGGCGAAACCAGCTCCTCACCAAATGGGGTTAAAAATGATGAGAAATGTCAGCTCGAGGGAGCGGGGGTAGTAGTTGATGGTTGTTTCTTTCGCGGTTGCTCCCCCCTCTCTTACTCTCTTCCTCGCTTCCTTTTCTTTCTTTCTTTCTTTTCTCTCTCTCTCTCGGTCTCCCACTCTCCTTGGCGACCGGGATATAAGAGATGACTTTACTCCCCGCGATCAGTAGGAGAAAAGCCCAGTTCAAGTCGTCTTTCCGTCTTCAATCTGTCCTGTATTGGCACGGCATAAACAATATACTGAGCAGTTCTACTTGGATGGCGTTCCAGTTTGGAGGTTTAAAAAAAAAAAAAACCCACACACACACACAAAACAAAACCCGGAGGGGCTGAAGGGGGGCGCAGGGGGGGAAATAAGTTTTTTGTTGTTGTTGTTTTGAAAAGTAGCAACTACAGCCGTCAGTATTGCGAGGTTGCCTTTCCACCTCCCTTCCTTTCTTCCTTTCTCTCTTTCTTTCTTTCACAAATAAATAATTTTGGTTGTTTGTTTGCAGAGGCTTCTCAACGTGGTGTCATCCTAGTAAAACAGCATCAAAAAACCTTCAGGACACTGCTGAATCGACCACTTCTGGCAAGGCTGGTCTGCTCCAAAAGACAAATAAACGAAAAAATGATTACCATGGAGGTGTTCCTGGACACAGGAGAGCTTGATGAGGGGCCTTTAGCGTCTTGCAGAATGGATGGGAAGCGTACAAAACTCAGCCCTCTATCCCCTAGGAATGGAACCTTTCCCGGGAGCCAAAACTCTAAACCCCCGGGAACGGCGCTGTCAGATTCTGACGTGCGGGAGGCGGGGCCAGCACCATATATGGCGAGCCGAACAAATCCTCCCTTTAGCCGAGAGCTCCACAGCTTGTTTAGTTCTGACTGACTGCTGCAGCGCGACGCCTCTCCCCCCGCCCTTATAACGCAGGCGGAATCTTTTTTTCCCCTTCATTCTACATATATATATGGAATGCAAAAAAAAATTATATAGTATAATATATATGCATGCAACATACACGCGCGCCAGCAGCCAATGAAGTTAGAATATTAAAAGGGGACCGTGCAGAGAGTGTGTGTGTGTGTGTGTTGTGGGGCGGTGTGTCTGTGTGTGTGTGTGTAGGGGAAGCCGGAACACAAGGACAGCTGGAGCGCTTTGCCCTGCCTTTGCAAAGAATCGCGATCGTTAAAAAGGCGAGCGAGCCTAAATATAAACAACAGAGACCGAAGCCGGGGCTCTTAAGCCTCGCCAGCCGCCGCGCGACACCAAGAAAGGCGCGTCTAAGAGAGAGAGAAGCGGTCGAGGAAGTGCGTGTGTGCGCGTGTGAGGCGCGAGCGTGTGAGTGCGCGTGTGTGCCTGGAGGAAATAGACTGGCCACCAGCAGGTACAAGGATGTCGGTTCTCCGGATCTTCCCAGGCCCTCCCCACACATACCTTCCTAGGTCTTCTCCGCTCCCCCCCGCGCTTTTCAACAATATTTGGGTTAAAATGGAAAAAGAAAGGTCGATTTCGACAAGGTTTCCCGTGCGCTCGAAAGAGAATTGGCCAGGCTAGCCGATTTGGCTGCAAGAAACCCGCGCACATGCACGCACACGCGCGCGCACACACACTCTTTCTGTCTCTCCGAAAGGAGGGATCTGGCTTCTCGTGACGGTTTCAGCCCTGCGAATATTACAGGTGGTCCGCGACCTGCAGGGAGGGCGAGCCGTGCCTTTGGGCCAACGGGGCGGAAATGCCTTTCTACCGTCGGGCGCGGGGCATCTCGTAGCCGAGTGGGGGTGCAGCCGGCAACCACAAACTTTCTAGTAATATTGGCGAGGAAGGTGAGCGCGTCCAGAACAATAGCCACGCTCCCTCCCTCTTTCCTTCCCTGCCCCCCTCCCCAGCATCCAAACGCACGCTGGCGTCTGCTTTTAAAGCATTCCTTTATTTTAAACCGGGCGATAAAGTTATGCTCCTGTTGGTGTTTTGAAACAGAAAAAGCAGAGCAACCGCTAAAGACCTCTTAAAAAATAAATCCCAATCGATGCTTGACATCGCTTTCTAAGTGACGGGATTCCCCCCACCCCACCCCCCTTTGCCTTTTAGCTCCTTTCCGGTAACAAGTTAGGAAAGAGGAATCGCCCCGCCGCATCTTTGAAACTCTGATTTCGAGGAATCATCAGAGGTCTGCTAGAGAGAAAGGAAAGAAAGCGAGGGAGCGCAGAGAGGAGAGAGCACGCGTTCTTTCCGCAGCCTTCCGGGCTCCCATCCTCTACTCGCTTTACCCGGGAGTAAGGCCCCTTCAGCTCAACGAGACTTACTTCTGAGTAAACGCGCCGAAGGTTGCGCGGCCGACCCGCAAGGCGGCGGGAGCGAGAGAGGAACTGCTAATTACTTGCGGGAGGAGAGGCGCTGGCACCGCGGGTGAGGGGTGCTCCGACAGGGAGAGGGGGCGACAGGGACAGACGGACGGACCCAAGCTCTTTAAAGGACATTTGTTTTTACAAGGGGAAGAAAAAAGAGACCCTGGGGATAGGCAGAGGGTGTCCTGGAGCCTCTTTTGGAGAGACACAACAGATCTCTTTCTCAGCCCACTCCCCCCGCTTTGATTCCATGTACCTCTTTAAAAAGAAACGACGAGACACGAGTCCTGGAAGGGTCTTTCGATGAAAAGCGTTTCCCCATCTTGGGTGGGTTAGGACTTCCTTTTATGTGAATTGGCAGGGTATGTGCGTTAATATTTTAATTAATCGGTGAAAATCGAAGTCCGATTTGTGTTACCAGGGGACCCCCGATCCTTCTTCCAAGGGTGAGGGGGTGCGGAAAGATGTGTTAGAAAGCAATCTATTTTGCTGGTGTTGAGGGTTAATGACTATTGCTAAAGATAAGTGAATTATCAAAGCTGTTGCTCTACCCGATCTCAAAATCCATTACATTGCTGGCCGTCTAATTAAATACGTAAGTATAATAAAATCATATTTTATGACTATTTGAGGGTAATGAGATTAGTCTTTAGAAGCGATCGCCACATATTAAAGATGCCACTGTCTATAGAATGTTAATAACCTTAAATCAAAGTGTATAGAAACTATTCATGATAAATTAAAGGAGGAGGAAAAAAAACTGTCTCCATAATCATCTTTAAGTGTTACTGGGAGATATACTGGAAAACAGTGACATTTCTACTGGGAAAGACTTGGAAGGAAAACTAAGTTACAAACAGGTTGATGGAAAAAAAATCAGAATCTCTTTCTCTCTGGCACGTGTGCTTTTGTAAAGCATCTTTAGGTGACAAAGCTTCTTGCAGCCACCCTACACGAAATATTATTGTCTGAGTTTTACCCCCTCTGTTAAAACTATACTTTCCTCCCTGAAGCAAGGATCTGGTCATGAGTAATGTTCGAAAATATACCGAAGACGGTGAAAGTTGCTCCTTACCCGTGCTCACAAAAGCATCATGCTTCAGACCATTTACAGTATCTTTAATTCAGATTACACGCGCCAAGGCGATTTAAATCTGATTACCAAATTAGAAGGTTTTAAAACAAATCCTTTTAAATCTGATACTGTTGACTAGAAAGACGGAGGGGGGGCGTGGAGGGAGGCAAAGAGGGAGGAGCGGGGTGAAAGTTGCATAAGCCCCCGTCACATAAGGTAACGATCCTGCCCCAGAAAGAAAGGGGAGTTTTAAACCTTTTTGACAACAAATGCAGCTGCCCCGCTATTTTGGACGATATTAAGCGAAAATGAATGCAAATCTGTGTTCAGAAGCCATCTGGCCAGGAATAGGGGAGTCAGCTGCTCTTCACATCAGACTCTGAGGCTGAATCTATTTCAGCTCATTTTCTAGATCATCTGGTCTTGCACCCAAAGCGTGGAAAATACGGTCTTTATCATTCACTAACTTTCTCTTTCTTTTCTTTTCTTTTTTTTCTCTTTCTCCTCTGGCTACAAGCCACATTCAAGGAGAAGCGCGCAGGGAGGAAGGAAAGAAAAATGACACCCCCGGTTTGGATCCGAAGAAGGGCGCCTTCTTGTGCGTACGTGTGTGTGTGTGCGTGTGTTTGTTTGTTTGCAAACACCCCTTCATCAAACTCAAGTTTACGGCCCTGGTGAAGGGCAAGGCGCAAACCCCTCGCCTGTGCCCGAGGGGCGAAGAGAAAGGAAAGAAGGAGACTGTCCTCTTCGGAGAAAGCTGAGATTGGTTTTAAAAGCGCCTGTCTAATACTTCCTGGAAGTCGGGGCTTTCCCAACAAAACGTGGTCTAAAGAGGCAAGGCGTCTGTGCAGAGACGACCGAGGCTGGACTGAACCCGAGCCCACGCCCCAACTCAGTTTTGCGGTGAAGTTCAGGGGAACTTGATGCCCCAGGACAGAGGGGGCTATGGCACTTTCTGTGCCTGAAAAGCAAACTTTGCCTCCCGCCTTTAGGGCGGGTTTTAAACTTTTGCAACTTCAGGCGGGCCTGGCTAAGACGGCCGTGGAGCGTGGGAACACCCCCTGCGCAATTTTTAAAAAAACTAGACTCCTTTCCAGCCCCCTCCCCTCAAAGTCCCGAGTGAAAAGGGTGGGATCCCAGGAGCAGCCGACCCAGTCTTGGAGGAGTCGAGAGAACCCGCTGCCCCGCAGCCGCCAAGCCACAGCCAGCCTTTCCCTCCCCCTCGCCCGCCTCTCCAAAAAAAGTCTTGACCTTAGCAAAGTTAGTCATGCAGAAGGGGCTGCGGATTTGAATGAGATTTGCATGTGGCAGCCAAGACCTCCCGAAGTAACGGCGCCCTCCCCCTTCCTCCTCCTCCTCCTCCTCCTCCTTGGAGCGCGTGAAGTGTTCCTTTTGTGTGAATTTACGGGGTGAGGCTTCAATGATCCCCCCTAGAAATTTGCATTTAAATAGCGACATCAAGCGATTCGCGTGCCACACACCAGTGGGCTCCCAGATGTCAAGCCGAAGTCAGTCAGATGGCCATTGCCCAGCTGTCCTTCGCAACATCATACCAGAGCATGCAGTGACCTTAAAGGGACAGAGCCCTCCCTGGGCTGGAACGACCGTCCAGGCCCCTTCTTTCTGCCACCGTCACCCCCGCCGCGCAAACCCCAGAAACTACCCCGGCAGCCACAAGAACCGGGAGGGGGGCACGTCCGAGCTCGCCTTTCCACTGATTCCATTGTACGCCCCCTCCTCTGTTCAGCGCCTGAGAAAAGGAATCACGGGGGTCTCCCATAAATCATGGTTAAGATCTCTGCCCCCCCCCGGCCCCGAATTCCTTCCCGTGTTCTCCACCAACGCACAGCTTATAATGACCTATAATCACGCTCTGGACATGGATCCCACAGATTCCAATTGATAGACTAATTTCACTACCTCGAAAAAGGATCACTCTGGGGTGTGCGCGCGTGCGTGTGTGTGTGAGTGAGACAGACACACACTTTTCGGGACGATACCCCCGGGACTATTACAGCAAACACTTCACTTATTACCGTCCTGCCATCAACCTGAATAAGAAAGAACTGTTACACCTCAGCGGTTCAAACCCTCCAACTTTCCCCACGTGGATTCACGAGAGATTCTGGCTGGTGCTCAGTTCCACGCTATTCGTCTTCCCTTCCCCACAATCGCCCCCCTCCCTCTCCTCCCCACAGCACTCTTGGGGAGGGTAGGTGCGTGCGCGCGCGCGGCCCCGCGTGAAAGTTTCGGCTTTGGCTGTGGAAACTTTTGGAGGACAGGCAAAAAGTTCAGAAAAAAAGGAAAGGTTCCCTTATTCTGCGGTTTTTCTCTCCCACGCTCCTCTCCCACTGTCCGTTAGTCTTAGCATTACCAGCAGCAATAACTAATATTCTGTTATTTGGGGTTGGGGTGCAAACCAATTCGTCAACCCTCCGCCACCCCCTCACTCTTTCACCTTTTTTCCCCCCGGACGCCTTTGTTTAAAGATGACTTGGGTCCCGCAATGTATGCCCGATTTCGCCGAAAGAAATCTCAGCAAACTCTTGTCTTTTGACTTGTGGAGGATCTGTAAATTAGTGCACCCGCGATTTTGTTTGAACATGGCAAGAGCAAAGCCTTCAGGCTGGCGAGGTGGGAGAAGGCATACAACAGCCCTGCCCACCCTCAGCCCCCCTGGTGAACTGAATGACCAAATTTCTCTTGGGGGTCCTGACTTCGGTTTGCGCCCTTTGAGCCAACGGTCTCATGCAAACGCTACTCATGTGCGCTATCGGCGCAGCCCACTGGGCAGCATGGGTTATAATTTGCCTGGGTGAAAAAGCCCCTTTTCCTGCCAAAATCGGCCCTTGGGGGTCAAGGCAGGGCGATCGAGGAAGGGCAAGCAATTCAAGACCCCTCTCACTGCTACTGTAGCCGCACTACTTCGCACTACCCGAAGTTGACCGCCCTCCCCCGCCCCTGTGG
This sequence comes from Ctenosaura bakeri, assembly GCA_948474755.1. Taxonomy (NCBI): domain Eukaryota; kingdom Metazoa; phylum Chordata; class Lepidosauria; order Squamata; family Iguanidae; genus Ctenosaura; species Ctenosaura bakeri. Next base: position 203,988 of record CAOLHI010001504.1, read on the forward strand.
CCGTCCCACCGAGCCACAGGCGAGCCCAGGGAACTCGATTTGCAAACGCCCCCTCCCTCCCCCTGTGCCCGGATCCCTCCACACCCCCACCCCTTTCTTCTCCCTAAATAGAAGCCCAACCGGCGTCAACCCCGGAGGGCAAAGGGGACGAAAGGAGGGAGGGAGCCTTCGCCACCGTCAGGTTATAATGAAGAGGCCGGCTGCCTCGTTCTCTCTCCTCTCTTAATGCTCCTGAGGCGCCAAAGCCTCGTCTGCACTGAGCCACGAGGGTAGGCTCAGAGCTGGGATGGGGACGGGACGGCGGAAGGCGTCGGTCGGCTTTTCGGAAATGGGTGTCGGACCTTTCCAAAGGCAGGAAGTTTGCCTGGAGGTCCCGTTCACATGCCTGAAAGTGCAAACCCGGGTTTGGTCTACCAGACGATCTAGGGTTTGTAAAAGGAAAACAGAGACTTAGCCATTTCCGCACTAGACTGTTATAGCGCTGTGATTCCACTTTCAACATCCTATGGAATCCTGGGGTTTGCAGAAACTGCAAACTCCAGGATTCCATAGGATGTTGAAAGTGGAATCATAGCGTTATAACAGTCTAGTGTGGAAATGGCCAAAAAGAAATGAACGGGCATCCGGGTTTATGGATACGTGAACTTAGACTTCTGGAAAATCGGACCCATTTCACCTTTTTCCCCTGACATTTTTTTTGGAGGCGAGATTCCCGTTAGTTAGCTGAAACAAAAAGCAAGTTTTGTAGCGACAAGGTTTTTAATTTTTTAAAGTGAATGAGCTTCTTTTGAAAGCTTCTTTTGCGCTGGAAATGAAAGAAAGCGGGGAAAGACCTTTTCAGGTCTTCCTTAGGCTAGTTTAGTGAAACACTCACGGGCGCAGAATCTCCCAGAAGAAAGATTTAGTTTTCTAAGTAAAGAAATTCTAGCACCTACTCGCCGCGCGGCGGTGGTGAAGTTTGACGAACAGCGCCTCCTTGGGTGGGGAAAAGAGATTTTCAAGGCAAATAAGATTGAAATATGGGGCGGGGGGGGAAGAGACTAAAAAGTAGCATCTTTCTGACTCGTTCTCTTTCCATCGCATTGTCTTAGTGGAGATTAATGAAATGGTAGGATTATTTTTCTTCCTCTGTAGAGATATATAAAACAGAAACCACTTTCCTGCCTTGAAGTCTGCTTTGGAGTTTCTTAGGCCTTTCTGATCTGTGGCGTAGAGGCGATATTAAAGAAAGCCGAAAAATTAAGAATACTTCTCTCTCTTTTCCCTCTCCACTTTTTAAGACGAAGTCGGCCTCCAGTCTTTAGTTACAGATCTGCAGCCACCCGCCTTTAAAAAGAAGCACAGAAATCCAAATTTGCTTTGGTTTGGGTTTAGCCTTTCCACTGAAATGTACAAAGAATGGATACATAAATAAACAGATGGAAACGTACTCTTCCCCTTCCCAAAAGGAGCTTTAATTGGCGCCGCCCTTTACTTTAGAGTAAGGAGAGTCTCCGAGGGAAGGGGTCTCTGAGAAGCCTTGACAGAGAAGCTGGATTCCGGAGTAAAAGTCGTGTCAACTGTGCCACAAAGCCTGGGAAAGCGTGTTAGACCTGGAGGAGAAAAGGCGTCCCACCATCGGCGCTGGGGGCTGGGTTTAGGAGTGGACAGGACCGGGGCAGCGGGGTCAGAAAAGAGGATTCCCCAAAAGGGGGGCAAATAAAGAAGGAGGGCGACTCAAATTAAACCACCACCACGGCAAAAGGAAAGACAAGTTAGGCAGACCGTTGTCTTTGCCTCTTAGATTTCCTCTTTGCTAGGTACGCACGAAGGCTGTGTTAAAGAAGCGCGACCCCAGATCGGAAAGGGAATGGGAGGGCGGCAGGACGAGGGGTCGGTGCTGAAGCCAGGCGGGATCCGGCAAGTTGGGCAGCGCAGCCGGGATGGCGAGAGCACTTCGCTTCTCAAAGCGCTTGAGCCGCTGTAGAAATCACACCCCGAAAACCGCCCCTCCCGGTGTATTTCCTTTCACCTCCCTTTGTTGTTTCTCCTCCACCGCATCCCGATTTATTTGCAAGCCCACCCACCCCTCCCTCCCCACCCCAAACCCCCTTCCAAGAAGTTTGAGATTCGCCCCATCTTCATTAGCCCACAATCAAAATCTTCTCCGACTCTGGCTGAACAAACAAGGATCGATCCGATCATTTCAGATATTATAATTGGCTTTAATTAAACACACTTCGTTCTAATTAACTCTGAAATTTTAGCATGCTTTGGGACGCGGGTGTCTGATTTGATATTGTCAGTCCAGATGTCCTAATAAAATTCAATCCTCCACTCAAGACTTCCAATATTCGCGAAGAACAAAATGCAAATTAAATGTAAAACCGAAAGTATCGCCAAAGGTATAATCAAGAAAGGTGTCTCCAAACTTCTCACTTTTTATTACGCAGTAGTTAGAAAATGCAGATTACTGCCTAACAAGACCTCGCCTGAACAAGAAGAAGCTTAACTCTTTCCTGGTCGAGTGGTGCCTTCCCTTAAGCCACTCGGGGGAAGCTGGGACCACCCAGCCTTGTTCCGTGGCGGATCCACGGGTGGGTGGGACAAGCCCCTAGGGGCGCGCTCCTGAAGGCGCCTCTGACCAATTTGGGAACGAAGGAGAGCGGGGTTGGGGAAGAGGAGCCGCGAGGGGATACCTCGAATTGTTAAAAAAAACATTTCTTACAGTACACCAGGGATTTCAAAAGAAAACCCTCAGGAGCTGACTTCGTTTTGGGCCACTTCATGTCCTGGTCAAACGCAAAGCAGCCTCCCAAGAATTCAATGGTACACAGACAGAAAGAGAATTTTTAATCAGAGGGCCAAAATTAAAATAATTTCTCTCTCTCCGCTCCACCAACTCTTAGAAAGTGGTGGCTCTCCGCCGTTCTTTTAGCGCCCGGCTTTTCCGAGCCCTTCAATAACGCTCTCCGCCTTTTCAATAATTAAAACCTTAAAGCCGGTCCACCAGCAGCAAAGTTACACGACAGACTTTGTGGGACGAGCCGATTAGAGAGGCTCTTTGATGGCTCCCGGACAGCTGAACCGGGGAAATGTCATTTGTTTGTTGGCTTGGGAGTTTCGATCCTCTCAGGAAACACAGACACAACACACACGCACACACGCACATCCATTTAAAACCCGGGACTCTGGAGGAACAAGGGACAGGAAGGGTGCCTCAATGCTCAGATCCTATAGACACACACACACGCACCCACACTTTCATACCCCTGTAATGGAAGTGGCTTAAAACGGGTGTTTAATTTCGCGTTGGAACTGAAGCTAAATAAAGAAGAAGATGCGTGCATCTCATTGTCCGCGCACGTGTGCGTGTGTGTGTGTGTGTGTGTGCGCGCGCGCGCATGGACACACGGCTGATTTGCATTTTTCTTTAGTATATTGAAATGAAATGAGAACTGCTGGGCGGTTGAGCTGCCCAGAGCATAGCTGGGGGCCATGCAGAAATAAAAACAAAGAACGAAAAGAAGAAAGAAAGAAACGGGCTCCTTTTCTAGACTATTAATAAGCAATTTGTCCCGCTGAAATTTACATTGCAAAGCGGGCAGGGGGAGGGGGAAGGCGGGAGCGGGGAGGAGGGACGCTCTGGCCACCCCCCCCCGACGGCTGCCGCTTCCAGCTGTACCGGCGCTGTCCAACATGCCTTGGTGGATGGGTGGATGGATGGGTGGATACACGGATGGAAGAAAGGATGAATGCACAAACTTTTCCCTCCAAGGTGATTTACGGAGGCCGTTTGAACTTTCCTCCCTTCTAAACGGGTGGGCAGCGGGTTCAACGCCTCCCCTCCCCTTCAAACCTACATTTGCCCCTGCATAGGGTGAGGAAGCTGAGCTCTGCCCTTTTAAATGGAGCTCTTCCTCCCAGCACCCACGCCACGCACCCACGCACCCTCCCAAAGGTCCCCTTTGAAATGTGAAGGGGTTAACTTCTAACTCAGCCCTTCGTCCGGAGGTGAGGAGCCTGACTTTAGAGAGCTTAATCGGAGTCGGTCTGCGAAGCCAACGCAGCCTACCTGGGGCAGACAACAAGTGCGGGGATCCTTCCCCCGCAACCACCTCCCCGCTTCCTCCTCCTCCTCCCCGCCGTCTTTGGCTGCAGCAGAAGGGAAGGCGAAACCGCGCCGGCGAGGCTCAACAGCGGGCACAGTCTGCCACCTACAGGCCGCTGGGCGTTTGGTCGCCCAATCCCTGCCGGTGGCTCCCATTAGAGCCTCCCTTAGACCTTGATTGCTGTTTAAGTCACTTATCAAAAATTACCCGACTATTTCGCCGTGCCATTTTGCTTATGAAACATTGATTGCTTTGTTATTTGAACTTTTGGGAGCGCTATATTAAAAAAAGAGAGAGAGAGAGAAAGGAAGGCAAATGAACGACCCCTTTCCGCACTTTTCAAATAATAGCAACAACAACGATAATAAAGCGTTGCCATTTTTAGACACGGGATGGAAAGGGACGAAATGTAAAGATAATACCATTTGATTTGTTAATCTAACTCTGCGATTTGAGAGTTGATGTCCCCAAAGAGCCGGCAAGCCTTTTCTCTTTATTTATTTTTATTAAAACATCAATCTACTCTGGAGCTGGGTGAACTCCGTTTCACCTAGAGAACATAAAATTCTCCATACCAAGGAAATAAGCACCTTTCATAAATCAACAGTATTCCTGACAGATCGATCAATTTTTGGTTGTTAATCCGAAAGGAGGAGTTTTAATTGCTTCCACCGGGTTTTCGACCCCCTTTTCGGCTCAGGCCCCCCTCGGTGTTCCCAGAGCTTTCCAAGCGCTCCCAAAGTCGGACTTTTGGGATTGGGACGGGAAGCAAAAGAAAGTCACACCTTTGGACCAAACCGCCTCCCGGATCGGCTCCGATCCCACAGCGCCAGGTTCCCCTTTTCGGCATCCCCCCTGTATATCAGGGGGCGGGTACTCATCCCTACCGACCCCCGGCACAACTTTCGGACCCTCTTCAGACGCAGAGACGCACGCGCGCGCGCACCTCGCTCTTCCCCCGCAGGCCCCCGCCCCCCCCGGCCCGCGCGTGAGAGAGCCCACCCAAAAGTTCCCGAGGTGGCCACTCCGCCCGCCCGCCCACCAACGCCGCTGCGCCTCGACTCCTGCTACAGGGCGAGGCGAGCTTTTGCAAAGGGCGCTCAGAGCCCGGGGCAGGGGGTGGACTCGGCCGTCAAGACGCCTCGCCGACCTCGGACCTGTTCGAGGCTCCGAGCCAATTGCGGATCAAGCGAAATTGACGGCAGCATCAGGCGCGCCGCTCCGCCCGATCACTCTGCCCCCAGACGCGCCTCCTGGGCGTCCGGCGGGGCCAGGAGAGAAGTCCTGGAGCAGGAGTTTGGTGCGCGCTCTCGCTCGTGCCCCCTTCCTTCCTTCCTTCCTCCCGCCACGCACCCACCCAGCTCCCCACCCCTCCCCTCGGGCAACTTTTCCCTGCCTCTTTCCAGAATCAGGACCATCCAGGACTCAAGACCCCCGCAGAGAGAGAGAGAGAGAGAGAGTACAGGCAACGACGGAAGGAGGAAGCGAGCGAAAGGCTCTCGGGGGCCCCCTCGCCAAACCCCCTTCGCTTACCTTCCGCGGCTCATTAGGCAACGTGCCAGGTTTGTGTTGGGTGCGCACCCCCGGAGCAGGCGCTGGGGGTGTTTGTGGCAGGCGGCAAAAAAGCCGGGCTGAGGCGGGCGTGTGTGATCGGGGCTATTTAATACATTACTTACCCGACGACAAATCTCGGGAAAGCTCCACGGGGCAAAAGGGATGGGGAGGCAAGCGCAGCAGTGCGCAAGCGCCCCCCCACCGGTGGAAAGGAGGAAGGAGGCGGCGGCGGCGGGAGTGGCAAGCGAATGGGACTCGGCGGGAGGGGGCGGGGGAGGGGGCGGGACGGAGGCGCGCACGCGTGGCGGGGGGGCGAGTTCAGGGAAGAGTCCTTTCCGAGATTGAGATTATGGGGAGAAAGTTTGGCCAAGCCGGGCAGGACGGGTGGGGGGAGGGAGAGAGAGAGAGATCAGCACCAGGACAGCGGACTGCAGGGGTTGGGACGGGCTCAGAGAAGATAGGCTGAGCCCGACGGGGCGGCTGCTTCCCCTCGGCTTGGCTCCCTTTCCACGGGAGGAGGCGATAGAGGGAATGTGGCGGGGGGCGGCAGGAGAAAGCGCGCGTGGAGTTGCTTTGGGTAGAAGGGGTGGCCCGCAGGAGGAGGCCTGGGAGCTGCTCCGCCGAGAGCGCCCCATCGAGCTTGGCTTCACACCTTTCAGCCCCCCGGGAGCCAGCTCTCAACCCCTTCGGGGCGGCTCAGAGGTCGCCGGTGTTTCCGCCCCCCCCTCCGCGCGCCGCCGTCCCTTTGCAGCGCTCGCGTCGGTCCGGTCCAGCCTCGAGGCGAACGAAACCGGGAAAAGAGAGGCCGGGGGCTCTTCCCCCCTGCAAGAGGGACAGGCGACGGAGGGGAAGCGGTGGGGCGGGGGAGGTCACCGGGGGAGATGGCGCCTGATTTTCTAAAGAGAGGAAGGAAGGCTTCGAGGTTGTCCGAAGGCATTCCTTCACGGCGCCGCCTTCTCCTGTGACAGCATTTGTTTCAATTAGAACAGAAAAACGAACGGTGAAGTAATAGCTTCGAAGAAACTCGGCTCCTTCCTTCCACCCTTAAGCGGCGCCGAAATCAGGCCTCATCTTGGCCAGAAGAAAGAGGGCCAGCGTGGTGCAGTGGTTTGAACCTTGAATTTGGAGACCAGGATTGGAATCTCCGCTGGGCCATGGAAGCCCCCTGGGCGACCTTGGGCGAGTCACACTCTCTCAGCCTCAAGAGGAAGGCCGTGGCAAACCTCCCTCCACAAATCTCGCCCAGAAAATCCCCTCATAGTTTCGCCTTAGGGTCGCCGTAAGGCAGAAACGACTTCACGGCACACAACAACACTATCAGAAGGAAAGACGGGTCTCTCGTTCTCTCCATTCCCCTCCTCCCCAACTATGGGGGAAGGTGCTTTCAAGTCGCCTTTCGGCTACCCCACGAATTTCATAAGGTTTCCATAGGCGAGGAATACCGCAACGAGAGACGCTCAATAATAAAACACAAAGAGGTCGATTTAGTACCATCGTTTATTGGAGGTTTCTCTCGCACTTGAAAAGAAATCCTGACCACGGACGCTAATTGAAACGTCGAGGACCTTCTTTTCACACTTGACCGAGGCTTGGGCCATTTCCGCACTAGCCTGTTATAGCGCGATGATTCCACTTTCAACACCCTCTGGAATCCTGGGGTTTGCAGTTTCGGGAGGGGCCGGCCAGCCCCTCCCGAAACTGCAAACCCCAGGATTCCAGAGGGTGTTGAAAGTGGAATCATCGCGCTATAACAGGCTAGTGCGGAAATGGCCCCGGTCACCTAGGTCTGCCAATCGCTTTGGCAGAAACCGATCCCTCCGCCGCCTCGGGGACCCAAGTGCCCGAGGGAATTCAGTCCAAAACAGGCGATTCGGAAGCAACCCTCCGGGACGTGAATGCCATGTCGGGAGAACACTCGTGTAGCCAGGGATCCGTTCTCTCCCCGACGCGTTTTAGGACAGACCGTGTGCGCTAAGTATGTCCATACATCGGGTGCGATTTTGGAGCTCTTTGCCTCACCCCTTCCCGGGTACTCTGCGGAGATTGCGGGAGAGAAGGAAAGAGACGCTAAGCGGGCTGATTTTGCCTCCCCGTCGATTTCATTGGCACCAAGCTTATGCGCGAAGAGAGAGGACGGCCGGCGGACGACCTTGCTTGCCTTGCGCCAGCAGCCACTGGTGTGGCTTTTGCCAGATCTAAGCGTTGAACGTTGCCCACCCACGTAGGCCAGGCACCGGGTACCAGCCGGTTCCCAAACCTTCCTCTTTAAATCCGGCCCAGTCGGATGGCTCACAGAAGGGGGAGCCACGCGTTCTTGGAGTGACGCGAGGCAAGCGGAATCCCCCGCGGTGTTTATGGCCCGGCTGGGTTGCCCCTCGACGGTAGCGCTCAGCTCCCGAAGCGCAGGCTTCCTTGGAAGTAAGCCCGAAGGAAACCCGCGGGAATTACTTCCAGGGAAAAAGCTGGCTTTAAGAAGCGGTGCGCATCGATTTGCCTGCTCCAGTGGCGGCTGCGATTTGCACAAACCCAGCGAGGGAAAAGCGGAGCGCGTTCTCGCCGCCACCGTTTGCACGGCGCCCTTTTTAGCGCGGAAACCTTAAATGGGATTCTTCGCTAAACGGGCAGGATGGAAAGGAAAAGCGGGAGGGAGGGAATCACCACCACCAAACTTTTGAGTGAACTTGTAAAAAATCTAAATGTAATATAATTTTTTTAAAAAGCGATCGTCACACAATTTGTGGACTTAAGCCTCACTAATTTTTTAGAAGTTAGTATGAAATGACAAACCCAGATGGGCTTGAGCTTAAAAAGAATATTTTGGAATAAATTTGCTTTAAACTCATCGGTTTGAGTGGCTCGTGGGACTCGGGTGTCATTTTTCTTTTACACAAGGGTCAAAGGCACCAGATTCGGTCTGATCTTGGAGGCTAAGCAGGGTCAGCCCTGGTTAGTACTCGGATGGGAGACCACCAACGAATACCAGCTGCTGTAGGCTGTATTCGCGAAGGGAACTGCCACAACCATCTCTGAGTATTCCTTGCCTAAGAAAACCCTGTGGAATTCATGGAGTCGCAATAAATGGGCAGGCGATCTGAAGGCACACATACACAGGGCAGAGAATTTAAAAACAGGGCATCCCCATTTTTAATTTTTTTTTAAAAAGCTATTTTTGCTGAATAAATTATGTTAATTCACACCAAAGAACGTTTTTGTTTTAAAAAAACAAAAACTATTCTGCGTTGGTATCCACCTTTCCCCTCCTATATTTCCTACAGAAAGAAAAAAGGGAGTCAGATTACTCTACGGTTTTATCTTCTGGACCGCGGATTCTGGATGCCAATCGATTTTTATGGTCGGAGGAGGTGAAGAGTTTAGAGAGTGGAAGGTCGCAGAAGTCTCTTCGGAAAAAGAAACCAGTGCTCTATAAACCCAAAAAGTGATGTAGGATGTGGGTATTCCCTTCCCTTCAACCTGCCCCCTCTTAGGTGTGTGTGTGTGTTTTAAGGACACACTCTTTAACAGGATAGCATTTAATTTTTTTTTTTTTTTTTGGAGGGTAGAGAGAATATGAAAACTTACTCCAGGAATAAGAAACCTGGCATTTTACTAACATTGTAATTCTATAAAAAAATTACTTGAGGCATAAATTCTCTTTCTTTCTGTGCCAAGAATAAAACCACAGTTGAGGTAGTAATTGTGGCAATAAGTTTTGCCAGAAAACTGAATTTTTTTTGCACAGTCTTAACCATGTGTCAAAAGTAAGTCTCATGAGTTGGGTTGGACATGATCTCAATTAAGTGGCAGTAGTTGCACTGAGGCCTTTTTTTAAAAAAAGGTTGTAGTTCCATACCCCCTTCTTTTAGGATAAGCACTGATGAACTCAATAGGACTTACTTTAAAGTAGAGATGTCTAGGAATGCATTATAGGTACATTTCTATATGGATTTTAATTATTATCAACACAAAGGAGGAAGGGAAATGGATACTGAAACACAAGTGAAGGTTTCAATCCTAAACCATATTATTATGGAACAGGCCTCCATTTACTTATTTATTTATTTAATTTATATCCTGCTTTTCTATCAAGTAAGCAAATGCTACACAACATGCAAAAAACAAAATCTCAATGAAAATAAATTAAGAAGTAAGTATCATCCAACTTGTTAAAATTCTTTTCACTTTAAAGAAGTCTTCTTTGAATAAGAATGCCTTAGCAGCTTGCAGGAGTTAATCTGCTCGCAAAGTTCCAGAATCTGGGAGCATCTACTTCTCTCATATACCCACCAAACATGACTCTGGTGGTGGACCTACTCTGAACCTCTTAAATCCTTGGCAGGCTAGTATAAGAGAATATGATGCTTCCCAAGACATGTTGAGCTTTCTAGAAGACAATCGGTAGTTGGAATCGGGTGCAGTTACAAAGCATCAGCCAATGAAACTGTTTTGTTAAGGGAGTCATAAGCTCACAGGAACCAGCTCTAACCAGTAGTCTGACCACAGCCCTCAGCTGCAGTTTCTAAAGACAGCCCTACACAGAGTACATGAAAGGGAGCCAAACTGGATATAACTAAACCATGTATCTTAGGAGGGAAGTATGACATCTCCCACTGAGTACGGTTGGGTTTGCTCCTGAGTAAACAAGCATATCACTGCCAAATTAATAAAATATAGCTGGCTGGTCACTGTATAAGACTTTGCTTAAGGAATCCTCACTGGCCATAGATAACAACTCTGGTATTTTAATTCATTTTTTCATTGTTTTAAGGTTTTTCTCTGCAATGACCGTTGCTTTGGGATATTGTTTTCCCTGTGCCATTCATTTTAGACTTAGAGTATTTCTGTGGTATGCACATTTAAAAACTATACAGGAGGTTTGAAATAACAACAATTATTCTTACCCACCTCTCCTCATGGATCGATGTGGGGACAATAATAGATTAACATATAACATATATCAGTTAAACAGAGAACATCAGTTAAAACAATAGTTAAAAATGCATATCATCTTAAAGGAACAAATAATATAAATACCTAAAAACAGACAATAAATATTTAAATTTATTCTTAAAATTCACAATTTAAAATAGTTTAAAATCATTTAAAATAATCAGGATAGGCCTGTGGGAAAAGACTGGTCTTTAATGCTGTTTTAAATTTGGACAGTGTATTTAGTGTATGTAGCTGTCAAATCTCTTCTGGCAGGTCATTTCACAGTTTAGGGGCAGCCGAAGAAAACCTCCTCTGGGTGACCATTGCCAATCTAGTCATGGCCAGTTAAAGAGGACCTGAGTGAGTGGGACGGATTGTATGGGAGAAGGTGACCCAAACCATGTAGGCCTTTAAAGATAATAATCAACGTTTTGTACTTTGCCTGGAAACTAAGTGGTAGTCAGTGGAGTGACTTTAACATGGTATGATATGCTCGCTCCTAGATGTACCAGTAACCAATCTGGCTGCTGTTGAACCAATTGAAGTTTTGAACAAATTGAAGTTTCCCAACTTGGTACAGAAGCAGCCCAATGTTCAAAAGTCCAGCATGTACACTACCATCTTTAAGTCCTCCAGCTCTAGGAAGGGGAGCAGCTGGCCTATTGGCTGAAGCTGATAGCAAGAACTCCTTGCTGTTGCATCTATCTGAACTGTCATTTGGAATGACTGATCCAAAAGCACTCCCAAGCTGCAACCATAATCTTTTGGGGGCATCCAATAAACACAATAAACAGTAGCTGAGACTATGGGGTTGCTCAGATCCACCACTTTCTGGGCTTTGTCTCATTGTCAGTGGTTTGCTGGAACCGGGACTTACCTGGTCAAACTGCTGACATGCTGTGATGAAATCTATGAAGACAATGTACATCACAGCAAAGTGCACTGTGCCTGACAGTGACAGGAGACAATATACAAGCCCCCCTTTTCTTTCCTCATGATAAAAGCTATGGAACAAATATGGTGGATTCCAAAAGAACCATTGTCATCTGACAGCATCTTGCTTCAATTAGCTTGTTCTTCACAATTCAACAATAACATAATACACTTAAAATTTATTCCATTAATTAAAACACCATGACCATAGGTTTACATCTTAAATATAACTGTAATGTACAGAAATATAAAAGTAATGTAAATGTGGCAAGACCTATTATTGAAGAAAGTAAGAAACACTCCACCAGAATAAGTAAGTATTCCATCAGAATAAACCAAGATAAACTAATCACCTTTTCCTTCTTTCTCTTCCTCCTTTGCCTTTCCTCCAAGGGACAAACAGAAACAGTGTCCAATGCAGCTAACAACTTAATTGAAAACAAACAGAATAATCAAACTATTACAATCATCACCAGAAAACAATTTGATCAATAAAGCCACTAAAATCAGTAGTCAACAATTTGAATAAATATATTTTGATGCTCATCTTAAAAATAGAGAGTGGGAACTGATCACAGCTCTGAGGAGAATGCATTCCACAATCTAGGAGCAACACAAGAGAAAGCCCTCTTCTGTCTGCCTGTCAAGTGGGCCTCTGCAGGCAATGGTATTCTCGATAGGGCCTCTCCTGAAGATCTTAACATCCAGACAGGTTTGTGACAAGGGGGAGCTTGAGTAAGGAAGAGAGTTGGACATAAGGGCATTCCATGAATAGAAAGTTGCAAAGTGAAAAATAAGAGAGAGACAGAGAAGTGTGGAAGAGGGGATAATCTTAGGGTTAGGGGGAATGTACGCAGAAAGAAGACAGATACTATGAAGTCCATAGAGACATTGGAAAGTAAGTACCTGAACTTCAAAGTGAAGACAAGGAGAGCAGGGATGCCAGTGGAATAGAAAAAAATAATATGGCTTGTGCAGAAAATATTAAGTAAGAAGTAGCATTTAGGAAAGAGTAGAGAGCCTTAAGAGTAGATGTCAAAAGTCCAAGAAAAAGGTTGCAAATATCATTGATGGGCAACATTGAGGCAGTTAATGAAAATTTCAATAGCGGCTATATAAAGAGTTTTACAGTCATGGACTGAAAGTGATAAGGACAAAGAGTAAGAGGAACAAACAATAGCACTGTCAAGATCATGAAAGAGCAATGCTGCAATAGGGGAAAAAGTTAGAAATCTTATTTAACAAAGTTACATTTATGATAATGGGCATTTATCTGGTGAGATGTAGCACAGAAAATAGCAGAGACTGAGGGAAAGGGAAACTCCAATAAGGGTAGTAGGTTAAATCCAATTGCTAGTCTCATCTAGAGTAGGCAAAGTGGAATGAATAAGGCTTCCTAAATTACCCCTTTCAGTAGGTCTCCCATTGCTGGGATTAGCAAGTGGATTTAGCCCATAGAACATTAGCATGAAGGTGGAACACTTCTTAATGGAAGGAGATACAGGTGTCTATAGGTTTTTGACTTGCCTCCATGGAGTATCGTCCTCCCTCCACATTTGACCTTTGCAAATTTGAGTCCTGGTGTCATAGTGGTTAAATGCTGGTACTGCAGCCACAATGTTGTGAGTTCGATCCTGCAGGGCTCCAGATTGACTCAGCCTTCCCTCCTTTGTAGGTTGGAAAAATGAGTACCCAGCTTGTTGGGGACAATTAGCTAACACATTGTAAGCCACTTAGAGAGTGCTTGGTGCTATAGAAAGCGGTATAGAAATGTAAATGCTATTACTATTGCTATTGATTATTTGTGAGGTGCCTACTTGCCTCTCTCCCATTCTCTCCATCCCATTCCTTGGCCTTTTGCCCAAGGGCATTGCCTTCCTTTTCTGTGCCCTGGCAAAAGACAAGTGAATGGGAGGGGGTGCTCACGAGCCTTCTCTTCCATTTGCTTTCCTTTTGTCCAGGGGTGCAGAAAGAAGGCAGGGCACCTAGGCAACATCAGGAGAATGGAGAGCAGGAGTTGTTTCCTTCTCCATTCACTTGCCTTTCACCTGGGCATGCAGAAAGAAGGCAGGGCACCTGGGCAACAGGCAAGAGAATGGAGGGAGGAGGTGCGTGTGCACCTTCTCTGCCTGCAGGGCTGCCCCTCCCATTCACTTGCTGTTTGCCCGAGTGGAGAAGGAAGGCACATCCACCCAGGCAAAAAGCAAGGGAATGGGAGGAGGAGCCCCGGGGGGGAATGAGAGTGCTCATTTGTGGGGGAGTTATTTGCTGTTTTTTTTTAACTTTCATGAGAGTTCTGCACCTCAAATCCTCACAAAAGTCAAGGGGTCACTATATTATCTCTGTGCACTGATGAAGTTCATGTAAGGAACCTGTTATGGTTCCTCAAATGGGCCTCAAGTTTAACATTTGAAATAACTCCTAAGAGTTGCAGGACATGACAAGAGGAAACATCTTTTTCCTTAGTGTTTGTACAATTCTTGATGGCTTTGAGGGGCTACCTTGGTTCTTGGGAGGCCTCTGGAAGTCAAAAGTGGGAGTGTGGGGCAATTTGGGGTAGTTTTTGCTTGAAAGTTTTTTGTAATAGAGAGCCAAGGAAAATAGATAAATTATGTTGCTTTAACTTCTGAACACCATATTTATACATTGTGTATATTTTTGCATGAGAAAGCACAGGCATGGATAAAATCCCCATTCACTATGCAGCTAGTTACAATAAGAAAGGTGATAGGGCCATCTTGGCCCATGAATTGACACAGCATCTTTGAGTGAAGCTCAAGTTAGATTCTTATCTCTTCCATAGTCCTCTAGACCTTTTCTTTTATAGTTTCCACGTGGGCATAGAAATAAGGCAGCATGTGTTCCTTTCACATGTGAAGTTCAGTGTAGCCAAATGTTTGGTTGTCACTTCATGGGAAGACTATTCAAGTTATTTAAAGGGCTTTCCCATTGCAACCATTCATATTTTAGAAGAGGGAAATTATACCCAGAAGAACTTTCAGCTAGTGTTTGTCAGTCTGCTTGCTTTTTTGCTGTTATTCTTGGCCAGGTGTAACTTTCTGGTTTCCAAAAGTGATTATGCCTTTTTTTTTTGGAAGTGTAGAGACTTCATGCTTCTGAGGAAGTGGACTGTATGCCCACCAGAGCTCATACTATAATAAATCTTTTGACCTTAAAGATTTACTACAGCACTCTGTGTTGGCTTGTCATTAGCGGACATTCTTGATCTAGGGCCCTTTCCGCAACGCAGCTTTTCACAGAGCTGGGGTGCAAGGATTGTGCCAGAGGCTCTCTCATCCCAGTTCCTTCAGCTCCACAGCTGCCACCTACTTGCATGAGAGCCCCGCCTTTTCCTTCTGCAGTGCAGCCTGGGAGTTTCCCAGGATGCACTGGCACTGGGAGTGTGAGCACCGTGGCTCCGGAGCTCCGCACGCACGGCAAGTGCATGTGGGGCCCTGGAGCAATGCGCAATTGCACACAATTTTTGGCTCAAAGTCGAAAATGAAAAAGCGCACGAGCGGCACCTTCCAGAGCATTGTGTGATTGTGAATGCGTTGTGTGGACCGCTCCTCATATTCGCGCAACGCTTGAGGGGCCCTTTCACATGGCAAATGCTGTGCGAAAAGGGAGTAAGAGTCTTAAAAAAATAGAATAATTGGTAACAAATTCCAGTGATAAACTCTATTACCACTGTCACTACTTTTGCATACATATATCTGTATCTATATCTATATTTATATCTATATCTATCTATCTACAGATACACACACATATGCATGCACACATGCACACATAGAGAGAGAGAGAGAAGAAAGAGGGGAAAGTGTCCCCCCCCACACATATACATGCAGTCTTTTTCTATCTAGGGGCTATGTATACTTCCATTGTGTAAATCTACACTTATGTAGTTACATGGTGCACTATAACTTGCCATTGCTGAATACGGACATTGTGCAAATGTTTGTGTATCTTTCAGTGTGTGTGCCTGCTTATTGCACCATTGTGCAATGAGAAAGGTGTAGTGGCTGTTTCTGTGATCTCAGTGAATAAAGTGGTACACTGAAGGCACTAATCAATAGTTACACACCATCCAAGAATGTAGAACATTATGGCTGGAATCCTGTTGGTTAGTCCCACTGGAGTATACCCATTAAATCAATTGTTGAAAGATGAATCAACACATGGGTAAATTCAATTGATTTGAATGGGTTCTATTTTAATCAGGACTAACAGTAAGATTTAGGTCCATGTGAAGTGGTTACATTTGGGGAATTCCATTTATACTACCATGAACTGAATATATCTGTTGCGCAATGACTAAATTTTTAAAAAATAATAGTAGTAATAGTAACAACAACAACGATATACAACTACATATGTAGGGGAATTTACACATGCCTGACATGAGCAGAATTCTGGCTGTTGTGTTCAACATCCCTGTCAAGAAGTTCGGAAGGCTCTAAGATTATAGTGAAAATTGCTGCTGTGTTATGGTGCAACCCACCCAGATTGCTCAACATAGAAATATAGGATACCAAGTCAGACAGCTTGCCTAATTAGTTGAACATTTTCTGCACTGACTGCCTGCAGCTCTTGCTTTCATACCAAGGTATTTCTAATTCTCAGCTGGAGGTACCAGTGACAGACCCTGGGACTTTTGCAAGAAAGCATGTTTGCTGTTACTAAGCTATAGCTTTCTTACTGCTTTCCTTTTCCCTGATCCTTTTGAGTGGAGCTATTAGTCCCAAATCTTTCTGACCTTGTGAAGCATCCTGTGGCTGGTAGACACTGTTGGCTTTTACAGGGCTTTGTTGAGACTACTGCATGATTTGGTCAAATAAATTGTGATGCTATGGGAGAAAGGAACATTTGTTTGTTTCTAACTGTATCTGTCAGCATGCTGCTTAGTGTTCCATTGTGCAATGAGAAAAGCATAGTGGTTGTTTCTGTGATCCCAGTGAATGAACCAGTAAGCCACCATAGGTCCCACTCTGGGGCCCTTTTAGCACGGCATTTCTGAAGCGAAAGGGCCCTTTGAGCATTGCGTAAATGTGACGAGCGGTCCATACAACGCACGCACATTTGCATGACACTCAAGGACCTGACGCAGACTGTGCGTGCATTTTTTCATTTTCAGCTGAAAGCTGAAAATACTGTGCAGTTGCACATCACGCGGGGCCTTGCGCGCACTTACTTGGCGAGTGGAGCCTTGGAAGCTGGACCGGCCATGCATCCTCTCCTCAGTGCAGCCTGCAAGGTCCCAGGCTGCACTGCGAACAGAAGAGGCAGGGCGTTCACGCGACGAGGAAAGAGCTGCAGAGCCAAAGCAGGAGGAATGAGACAGCGTTCCTCCCAAGCCTTCATGCACAAGCCCAGCAGCCTAGCATCGGGAAAAGGTAAGGTGTGAAAAGGGCCTGGGAGTAGAGTGACATATAAATATAATATAAATATATAAATTGAAGGCCCTGAGAGAAAATAACATTTTGTTGTATCTAACCGCTGCCCTATTTAATCATCATCTCCAGTGAAGGAAGACAGTCCTTTTCCAAAGTTGGAGAGTGAACCAGAAGCCAAAGTGTTATTTTTCTTGTCTCTTCCCCTGGAAACCACTACCCAAATCAGATTCTCCTGGACTGCTACATTGGATTGGACTGGATTGGTTTTATGATCCATATCAGAATCTTTCTTGACACATATAAGCCTAGCACAGACCCCAACAGTTTCTGAAAATGAATGAATTGATTCTATATCTTAAATAGAAAGGTGTGAATTCTCTTGAAGGAATACATTTTCTTCCAATTTTCTGGTACAGCATGAGGTTAACCTGAGATGAGATGTAGTCATCTATATAAAAAAAAAGTTTCCAAAACCATTTTGGTTGCAGAAATATGATGTTCCTTCTTATACAGAGCATCTGAAAACTATCTTTACAATTGCAATTCTATATATAATTGAAATTGTAAAGATAATTTTTGGATACCCTGTATAGGTTTCAGTAGCTTTGCACATTATATACTGTCTATCTTTGCTTCTTATTTCCTGCTTTAACACTATTAGACATTCACTCCCTCCCTCCCTTGGAAAGAAGCAAAGGATTACAAAATAGATGACCATGTGCAAGCTCATAAAAATTGTCCACCCAGTGGTACTTAACTTTTTGTTTACCAGGGACCCCCTTTAAATAACCTTTGTTCCCACAGACCCCCAAGACTTAAGAGTTATAACCCTAAAATGCATCAAATATTTATTTAAAAATGGTTACCAAGAGTCTTCAAACTGGGAGAGAAGAGAGAAATAAGTAAATGCACACTTTCCTGAGAGGTGCTGGAGGGGGAGGGAAAACTTTTCTCCTGCTTCTTCCCATCAGTTTAAGGCTGAAGTGGATAGAACAGCAATGCTGAGGCCCACCCAGCCTGCCTGCCTGCCTCCTTTAGCCCTGATACCTGTCACATTGGTACAATGTTGTAGAGGAGAAGGTGGGATGAGCAGCCTTCAGGCCTTTCACAGACTCACATGAGGGCATCATGGATTCCTGGGGATCCACAGACCCCAGGTTAAGAGCCACTGGTCTACATATATCGTTAAACTGCAAGCAGTTTTCTAGAAAAATAAATAAAGCCATATAGGTGAATCTAGAATCTAGATAATAAGGGGAAATGGCTTGATTAAACTGACAGAAGGGACAAGGACTTGACTAAAGCCACTGTAGAACATAAAGCTACTGCAGACAACCAATGCAAGAGCGGAAAGATATCCTAGTAATCCTAGACTATTGGTTTTGTGAGTGCACATGTGCATTCATTGCAATCATCCTGTTTTAAAGAAATATGTGCTGCTACAGATTTCTGCAAAAAATCTATGTCAATGCTCAGCCATCAATTGGAAAGAAGAAACAGGAGATTTAATGCAGCATATTTGCCTAAGAGGTACAGCAGAGGGGAAGGAACAGTTCTTTGTTCTGTCCCTTGGATTATTTTCCCTGTCTTTGTTGATTACAAACCTATGTTCTCATTAGGAAAGTATGCCACATAGTTATGGATGTTGATACTGGAGGCTTTGAATGCATACAATTTAAATTAATTGATGCCATTCAGAAACCTATGTGCCTACAAAGTTTGGGGTATCTAGATTTCATAGTCTGTGAGTGATGGCTCTGACAGACACACCTCCTCTTTCATTACTGTAGTAGATGATAACAATGATTATAATGGTGATGATGGAGAATAACACTCCTCAATGCCTATACCACGAGTATACTGTGAGTTATTAACTGTATTAAACCATTTAATAACTCACAGCATACTCATGGTATAGGCATTGAAACTCCCTTTCCTATATCCTCAGTTTCCACTTGCTGTCACTCTTCTTGGATGTACAGTCGGACCATTTTCTTCTCCATCCTGAATAACTGCACTTGTTAAGCATCCAAGGTCACTTCAGATAGGATGCTTAAATGACGAGAAGCAGTGGAAATGTTGCCTTTCTCCTCTTTCTAAATCATATGAAATAGTTACACTTTCAAGACTAATTTTCTTTTGTTGTCCATTTTGTATTAAGATTATTCAAAAATCCTGTATAGAAGTATTCAACTTTGAAAATGTACTTCAATTAAGGGGTTGTGTGTGTGTGTGTGTGTGTGTGTATGCGTGTGTACGAGAGAGAGAGAGAGAGAGAGAAACTCAGAAGTGAAACAGTCATCCTTTAGTCCAAAAAGCTATCTCCACACAAGAAGGAAGAAAGTACTCTGGAGCATGTACAGAGTATTTCTCTTTCCTTCACATCAATAAGATAACCTTGTACACTTGCAGTTTGTGAGAAAGAGCTTCTAGATCAAAGGGCCTGAGTCCAGCCATCTGGTTTTAGTTTTATTTCTAAATTCATCTCCACACAGAGAGTTCTCCTTCCAAATGAACTTCGGCCTTCATGCACCCCATGTTACAGATGTAACCCCGTCAGGCAAAACGCGCATGGGTTAGCATTTCTGTCTAAACAGCAAATACTGCCAGCCTTGGAGAAGCCAATGGGGTTATCTGTCCATTTCTTTTTCTGTTGCTTTCCTGTGCCTCACCCTCTATCAGCAGTTTTCTGTCTTTGGTGCTTTCATCTTATTCTTACTTCTACCTTGCAGTGTGTCAGGATGGCTTCATTCATTGCTGAAACTGCACACTCCAGCTCTGTAGGGATGCTACAGAAGTGAGCAGTTGAGTTTCCCCCTGGCACTTTGCATCTTACCTTTGCAGTTTTCACTCCTCTACCAGCCCTGAAGCAACTTATCTGCTCCCAAATTGGGGTCTTCCTTATGAGAGTGCCGACGTTTGCCACTCTTTTTCAGAGTAGACAGGCTGTAAAGGTATAGAGAAATTCAATTAAGGAGTCAACAGGGCAAAGAATAGCTCTCCATATTCACTGGGTACCTTCTTTTCTCAGAAAATGTTTTCTTTAGTCTTGGTAGTGTCAGGTGTTTGATTTATAATTTATAATAAGCATAACTCTTATCATTCAGTTTGAACAAACAGCCATTTTACATGCCATTCCTCAAGTCAAACCTAGACTTATTGTTAAATAACTTAGTAATCACAGTTATTGTTTTGAATATCACATGAAGACAATACAAAGGGAAAAACGAAAGAAAAAACTCCCCGCCTGTAGGCTGATAAATCTAACAAAGACCCAGTAGAGAAGAGGAAAGGTGGAGAGAAGATACAAGTTAATGCTGTTTTGTATACCTGATAATTTACACTACCTTTTTCCATTTTAAAAACCCAATTCATGGCCTATGTTTCTCCATTTTAAAAACCCAATTTCTTCATGTTTCTTTCTGTTTCTGTATAGCAAACACACACACACACACACACACCTTTCTAGCAATCCTTCCTCATGGTGAATGGGAAGTGAGCAAAGGATCATGATAGAAAAGGTCATACTCTCAGAACCATGAAAAAGAAAAGTAATGTCATCTCTTCTAGTGTTGAAGGTTAAATATTTTAGTGAAAAGTGTCAGAGATATAAGAGGGCATTGACTGAGACAGTGGCCTGCTTTCCTGAAGTAACTGTCTTTGTGCCACACTCTTGAATTCCCCCAGCTTGAAGCCCTATTGGAAATGAGGTCACAGGGTGAGAGGGCATGTATCAGGTGACCACAAGTTCGAGTTAAAATGTGGCAGCAGCGCTCACCAGGGACGGAGCAAGCCAAAAATCACACACGCGCACATACACAAAAACTTCACGAGCAGTCATAGAGTTCTGTCAGGCATAACAGAAAATAAAGATTGGTTCTCTTTGTGCATCAAAAATTAAAATGAGCGTGGGAGCTACAGTAAATGTTTGCCCCAGGCTTGTTTGCTAGTGGGAAACTCTTATGGTCGGCTCCTAGAGACAGCCGAGATGATGAAAGAAAATTAAAAAGAATATGGCATGTATTGAATTTAAATATTACTGATAGAACATGCTGCTGACAAGATTATCTGAGCAATCCAGTGAAATTGACATATCAAGAAAACTTATCTTTGAAACTTTAAAATAGCTACTGCTGCTGCCACTTCTAAAAAATAATAGTAGATTAAAATGGATTTTTAAGGCACACTTATGTATGTTTTATTTAACAAAGTCTTATAGTCTACTGTTGAGAATAGGTGAGATGATGCAAGTCTTTTTTAAAAGTCATGTATTGAATTTAAATTTGCCTAAATACATAATTAGAAACCAAAATGTCAAAGAAATATCCAAAGTGAAGAAAAAGCACTGTTTATCAGTAAGAAGTGTTTGAAGAAAACTATGACTTTACTGAAGAATACTGAATATCATATGGACCAGTGTGCCATAGTGCTATGCATATTTACTCAGAAGTGAGTCTCACTTCATTCATAGGTCGTATACCCAGAAAAGTATGTATTGGAGTGCAGCTTCTGGGCCACATCCAATTATTAGTGCCAACCAGAGTAGACACACTGAATGAATGGCACTTGTTAAATCAACATTTGCTTAAGTCCTATTCATTTTATGGCTCTTCTCTTGTTAGAGAACTCTCATAAAAACATTTGCTGCAGATTTACTTAATTCATTGTAATTCCACTGTTGTTCTCTCCTTCCAGGACACCAAGGCCATTTCTGAACTACACTCTTATAGTACTATTATTCCACTTTCAACGTCCTATGGAATCCTGGAGTTTGCAGTTTTAGGGAGGGCCCTTAGAAGCTGCAAACTGCTCAAGCCAGAAATTCACAAACCAGTTAAACTAAAACACTAGTTGGAATTGAGTCACCTAAGAAACTGACATCTGGACAGTAATTTTAAAGGTTATACAGAATTAAATGGCTTGCAAATCACACTTCTGTAGAATCTGAAGCTTTTCAGATATTTTTGAAATCCAGTTTCCATCAACCCCAAAGCAACATTGTTAATGTTCATAGATGATGAACATGAACATCTTTGTCCAACAACATCTGGATGTCACAGGTTCCCCTCTCTTTTTGTAGAAATATTGCAAAAAAATTTATCAGGTAAGTAATTTATAGAAGAGTTAGTTCACTCATGTTCTGGGGGAATCTTCTTCTATGCAAATATATGAGACAAAGATTTATAACATTGCATTGACACACTACAAGTTTGCAAAACAAGGCATTTCTGATCAAGGAAAAAATACTTTTCTTTACTGCCAAAACCTAGTTTTTGATTGCCAGTTAGCTGAAAGGGACTCTTCAAATAATTGACTGCTCATCTTATATGTCTGAAGTAAGAGCCCAGCAAAGAAACAATTTTGCAGCAAATTGAAGAGATTTTATTATTTTTTGTTGTTGCATTAAAAGGAAACCAAAATTACATGCCTGTCCATGTATGCAGATGCATATCCTGCCGCAAAGGTTAGGTCTCAGATTAATAAATATTTCTTAAAAACATGAGACTGTCCCAGGAAAGAAGCAAGCCAGTCAGCACTATGGAAGTCATGCTCTGAATGTAGATATGTCAAGAGTTATGCGTGGACAAATGCAGCCATCTCTGGGTTATGAGTTAATAAACATAGATATCTGTCAGCCTGTTCTGTTTCTGGATTTCATGCTATGTAATGATAATTCCTGCTACCTTATCTTATCACACCCTTAATATACCAGGGTATCATCTGGTCGAAGTGTGGTTCACTAGGGTGTGATTATACAGTCATCCAGAAAATGGAGAACTACATGTGGGGCATACAAGAAGCAAGAGTGTCTTCCCTGCTGCTAAATTTTGAAAGAGAGTTTAAAGAGTAGTCAGTCTTTGGAATTCAGTCCTTCATGAGAATTTCTCTAAGATCAGTTTCCAAGAGGTGTTTCTCGTCTCTATTGCACAGGCATATACATCTGTTTGCATAGTAAGGTGCCATGTAATATCCATTTTACATAGCATATTTCCAAATCTATATTGAACTGTTAATAAAAATACCATACAAGACAATAATGTTTCTGAAGTCCAGCCTTCTAAAAAGTTATTCTCTCTTTCCTCCATGGACAAAAGTTTTCCAC
Source organism: Ctenosaura bakeri (assembly GCA_948474755.1). Lineage (NCBI taxonomy): Eukaryota > Metazoa > Chordata > Lepidosauria > Squamata > Iguanidae > Ctenosaura > Ctenosaura bakeri. Next base: position 226,994 of record CAOLHI010001504.1, read on the forward strand.
ATTTTACCCACAAAACAAAGCTGGAAGTAGATTAGTCTGAAAGACAGCAAATGGCCCAGGGTCACTCTGTGGATTTATTGATCCACTTCAGGAAGCAAAATGTCTTGGCCAACTCTGTCTCTCTCTCTCTCTCTCCCTCTGTCTCTTTCCTAGACTGTTTGACTGTCATTTCTGAATTAATCAGTGCTCTTAGCAACCTTAATCTCTTTCTGTGTATCTGTATTATGTGTGTATCATATGAAAACGAGGACAGGGATCTGGTAATATTTCCACAGGATGAGCAATTACCAGCAGTCGAGAGATTATATATATCTCCCTATAACCTCAGAGCCCTACCCCACTCCTTGACATTTCACAGATGTAAACTGGGACAGATGTGGCCAAGCAACATTAAAGTGTGATCACAATGGCAAAACCTATTTATGAAGAAGAACAAACAAGCTAGGACAGGGTGCAGCAGTTTGCTTTTGCTTGAGCCTCCTTGGAAAGGCATGATTCTGCCCTCTTCACTCTCTCCTCTCCCTCTTCCTGACTTAATGGAGTGCAAAATACATTTATACTTTGAGCTCAGTTTGGAACACTCAGCTAAGCTAACAAAGGAAGAAAGTGGGAGAAGGAGAGAGAGAAACTGAGATATTTTTAAAATAGTTGAAAAAGTGGGTTACTAGAGAACTTTAATTAGTTCTATCCCTGCTAAATTGGGACAGTTGGAGGGTATTTTTAAAACTCTTTTTTGCTTAACATTTTAAATTGAAAATGCCCCCCAATATTACCCCAAAACAGGGGTCCACCTGCGGTTCCAGTGCCTTTGTGAAAAGTGGGGAATATTAGCTCAAAGAAGAGGCCTAAAAAAGGCAGGTAACCTAACATGATCTTTTACACCTGTGTATACTAGTACTAATGCAGGAACACCTGCCAGAGAGTCAAAGAATGTTTGTTTTATTGGGGAATTAACAATCACACACACACGGTCCAAGCAGTCTTGCAATTACACAAGGCTAGCTGGGGGAAAAGGGAGGAAAAGTTTGGATAGTGATAGTTTAGAGTGATGTGGGTGATATATACCTATCTGGAAGTGCCGAGACAAAGTGATGTGGCACAGACCAAGGGTCTAAGAGAAATGGAAATCAGAGCAGAAGAGTGACAGCCAGTATGTCAAAGTACTATGAACTATCTGGCCCAGAGCCAGGGTTTAATTACCCTTTTTCCAGCCTGAGGGGGAAGGTGTTAATGGCTCCCTGGCAGAGTAGACAATGGACTCTGGAATGAGCTAATGGCCTTAGCATTAAATGACAAAGGTCTTGTGGGAATCATGATATACTCCTTAATGGTGGGACAGGTGAGGGGACAAAAGGAGAATTTCAGTGGACAAAGGGAGAGGATAGAAGACAATAAGTCATTCCATGGAAGAGTTAAAGGTGATAATTGTTTCTAAAGGTTGAGTCATTGAGGGACCTTTGCAAATGTTTGTCACCAGAGCTTCCCTGACTATGACCTAGCTGTGCCCTGAGGTCCCAATCTGACTTAGTTTTGCAACTCATATGTGCAGCCAGTTTCTCTTTGCCAGCAGGCTTCCCAGCCATATCAGGATATAATTTATATTTCATGTCAATTCATATTTGCCAATTAAACCATATCATGGAGTGGAAGTGTACGACCTGGCAACACCATATACTATACAGTTAGTGGGCGGTTTTTCTATAGTTTTTGCTCTTCAGATTGTATTAGATCCAAAGGGTCATTTTTAAAGCAGGAAATAAAGAGTTTACTTCCTTCTTTTAAAAACCTCTGCTGAGCCTAAAACAACCTGTGGGAATCCCACAGAATATGTCAAAATTGCTCCTGTGTGCAGGGGACTTATTTTGAGTTTTAAAAATTAATTAAAAATACATTCTCAAAAAATAAAAATAAAAAATGCAAAATGATTTTGAGGGATTTACATCCATACTTTAATACTTCTGTGGAAGAGGGCATTTAAGCAGGTCTGACTCAGTGTTGAGTAATTGTTTGAATATTAACAATGAGACCAGGGAGACCAGGGTTTGATTTTCTCCTTGGCCATGGAAATCCACTGGGTGACCTTGGGTACATCACATATTCAGCCCCACAGAAAACCCCATGAAAGGTTCACCTTAGGGCTACCATAAGTCAGAAATGACTTGAAGGCACACAACAAGAAGTTAGGTATTTCCTGCTAAAATTTCCTCTTCCACTCAACTATTACTTGTAATCTGCTACATGGTGGGTTTTACCTGGCCCTGAAAATAATTTAGGTAAACAAATAGGAAGGTTATATAGCCAAAGCTATCCAGTAAATTTAATAGCTGTGTGGTGATTCATTTTTTTATGCAGTCATTATGACTAAAATATCAAAACAACTGACACAACTTTTAAAATACAAATCATAACATACTTTTTCAGAGTAAGGAAGCTGAAGCTGTACAAAAACAAAGCATTGCACTGTTGAAAAGTTAAGAAGATAAAAAGCTGCTTTCTTAAGCACACTTCTTAGGAAGCAGATTTAATATGTACCTGAAGCTGTTGGTGTGATGCTAAGCGGAAAATTTAGGACAAGTTATGCCTGCTCAAAACTCCCTCTTCCATGCTACCATTAAATGTACAAGATTCTTTTTCATATTGCCACCCTATGTTGTAGCCAACTGGGTTTCTTTGCAGATGAAATGTCAAGAAATGAGTTTATTTTAAGCCCTGCACTGATCTGATCCTGAAAGATAAGGTGAAAATATACACTGTGTATAGTTCAGCCATTTCCCCTCCTCCTAAAAGCAAGCAAGCAAGCTACTCAAGACACAGTCTGAAGTGGAAGCCTGGTGTGGGAGGAAGAGGAACTCAAAACTAAATGAGCCCTACCCTCATAGTGGGATTTGGTATAAACGGAAGTAATTTAGAAGCCCTGCCTTCCCTTTTGCCAGTCTTCTACTTCAGGTTGCAACATCAGCAGCTGTATTGTTTTAAACAAATGGCTGTCCCCCCATAGTGACATTGGAGGTATGTAGTTTGGCATTGTGCATATTAGTGATTTATCACTTACATAAGTATCTTGGATCATGCTTGGAAGCAAACTGGCAGCTGGTGTAGCTCACCAAGAATAGGTGCAATATGACTCCCATGCCTCACATCATCCAGTAGGTGGGGGGGATTTTATTCCAGTTATACTGGATTGTTGTTGTTATTTTATATCTGGCCTGGGACTCATGGTGACTTATAAAAATTAAAACTTATACAATTAAAAGTGATCTTCAATAACAATAACAAATGCAATTTAAAAGCAAACTCATTAGAAAGCAAAACACAAGATAAGTACATCACCATTCTGGAAAGCCCTTTCCTTAGTCAGTTACTTCCCTGTTGAAAAAAAGCCTTCACTTGCTGCTGGAAGGGCACCATAGAGAGAAACAGTTTAGACTGTCTAGGAAGGAAGCTCCAGACCCTGGGAGCAGTCACCAAGAAGGCCTTCTTCTTCATTCTTACCAGTCACAACTATGAATGTGGTGGGTCAGAAAGGAGGGCATCCTCTGAGGATCTTCAAACCCAAGCAGGCCTATGTGGCCAACGACAGCCTGGAGTTGAGCTGTATAAGTCATAACTGGCATTTTATTAATCAGCTAATGGCTTAGCCCATTGATGTATAATCTCATTCAACCACTTCACATACATATGAAATGCTACAGGTGGAAGCTTGCCCAGAAGGTTGATTGCTTGTAGGAATGTGCCCTAGCTGAGTGGCAGAACCCATTTTTACATTCAGAAATATACTAGTTTCAGTTGCTAAGATTTCCAGATAGGACTAAAAAAACCAACCCTCATCTCTGAAAAGAGGGAGATATGCTACCACTCAATGTGGACAATACTGAGACAGACAGACCAATGATATAAGTTTCTACAAGGCAGGTTGCAAATGGAATGGCTCATAGTTTAAGTGGGGGACTCACGCTACCATTTCAAAGTATGGTGCCCTCCTAACAATGTACCACTATGGTTCCTACGTAGTGAAACAGAAATGCTCTAATACAAGCATCTGAGAAAATCTATAACTGAAGCATAGAACTATTATAAAACAGTAAGGTCAGCAAGGATTCAGTGGCAGCATAATGACTCAAGCTGATTTGATGATGAACATTGCTAGGAAGTCCAGAACCAATGGGGACATGCTTGTTTCCCCTGCTTAGAGAAATGTATTTTCAACCAGAATATTTAAAGTTTCCATCACAGTCACCGACCTGAGTCCAGGCTGGGAATTTATCAAGTTATATCAAAGAAGTCAGGAATGAATGGAGCTGGAGTGCTCAGTCAGATGTTGCTGGTGAATACCACATAGTCATAGCCTCAAATTCTGTTGATACACTTGTGATACACTTGCGTCGTTGTCATCATCATCATCATCATGCTTGTCATCATCATTTATACCCTGCCTTTTTCCAAAACTGGGACTCAAGACTGCTGACAAATTAGAGTGATTGTGATATTGCTAAAAACATGCAAAAAGTCAACATTTAAAAAGAATTAAGCTATTAACAACACAAACATAATTTAGAAATATACATGTAAAATGATAAAAGTAATTTACGATAATTCAGCATCCTCTTACAGGCTCTTTCCTTTAAAATGTTCAGTTCTAAAAGCCTGTTCAGATAACAAAATCTTCATGTGCCAATGGAAGGACAGCAAGGAGGCAGCCATTCTAGACTGCATAGAGAGGATGTTCCACAGCCTAGGGGCAACCACTGACAAGGCCCTAACATGTGCACTCACCAATAATATGTGTGAAATTGATGGGACTGAAAGAAGAGAGGATCTCAGGGTCTGGGCAGGCTTACATGGAGAAAAGTGGCCTGTCAGATCGCTAGAACCAAAGCCTTATAGGACTTTAAAGGTCATACTATACTATGCTAGTCTAAATATACTGGCTTTGGCAGTGATGGGCAAAGGAAAAAGGCATAGGCATAGCAACCATGAAGGAAGGAAATCACTGGAAAAAAAATAGATTCTCAGTGCCAGCCTTCCTCTGCTGTGGCTTTATGATCCTGGATAATGTGCAGCTGCTAACTTAGTGCATCAGAAGGATTCCAGCCATAATACTCAGACTTGTTGTTGTTATGTCCTGTTGTTGCAGGCCTGTGCTGATTTGATTGTGAAGTCTGAGGCCTGGAAATGTATATAACGTGGTAATAAGGGACATGAGATATATGAATATAAAACAGAAAGCTCTGTGCATTGTAGAAGCTATGTGTCACTAAAAGCCTAGATACAGCCTAGTTCCACAGATCAGTGGAGGGCTACACCTGTTTCACTGTGAAGTCAACCATCTTATGGTGACTGTATGTTAGCAAGCAAGCAAGCAGGTAGCTACTAAGGCTATGGTCTGAAGTGGAAGGCTGGTGTTGCAGGGAGGAATTCCTGTTATTAACATCCCCGCTCAGGTTTTATAAATTTATCATTTGCAAAAAAGAAAAAAAAAGAGTACATAATGAGCTACATGGCTATTTTTTCCCAAGGAAGTACCTATGTCCTGATACTGTATTTGCTTATGTCTAGGCATGATAACAGCTTTAAAAGATAGACAGTATGCCATATTTGGTAGAGTTAACTTCTGCTGCATTTTATGTCAATCTAGGTAAACCCACTGCATCAGTACAGGTCTATGGACACAAATTTGTTAATACTATTGCTGTTGAAATTAAAATAGTTTCAGAGGAAATGTTATTTTAAAAAACTCCATGGTGATAATGTAGTGACTAATAGACTAAATAACTGGAAACAGAAAACGGAGAAGCTGCATTATCTCTGAAAAAACAAGATCAGGAGCAGACTGTAGCAGATCATGAACTGCTAATAGCAAAAATTACAGTAAAGCTAAAGAAGAACGCAAAACCAAACATCATGAGAAAACACAACCTGAAGAACGTCCCCATAGAAGATATATTTGCACAATTAAACCTAATTGACTGGGAGCCAGAAGAATCCTTAACTGAAACCAGGGACACTGTCAAGGAATGCTGCAAAAATACACTATCTGCAGACAAAAAGAAAGAGTGACAAGGGATGGCAGATGAAATTCTGCCTGTACTTTATAAATTATAGCAACTCCTTTGATTATGTAGACTATGGCCCTTTTCGCACGGGCCTTTGCTCGCACGACAGCCCCGTGAGCCTCGCGGGAGTGGGAGCGTTGCTCCGCACGACACACTCCCACTTCTGCCCGGCTCATGGGGCTGAAGTGGCGTGAGCGCGGGTTTTTTGATTTTCGCGTCCAAGCGAAAATCACCCCGCGCTCGTGCAACGCTCCCGGCGCCCACCCACACTTACTTTTCGTGCGGAGCCTCCGGGAGCCGGCCGGGTCGCGCTTCCTTCCCTCTGCCCCTGTGGAAGGAAGGAGCGGGGTGGGGAGGTAGCGCGACGGATGCGGCGCGTGCGTGCATGCAGGGGGGGTCGCGACACCGCCTGCTTCGCGCGCGGGGGGAGGAATCCGGCATGACGCCACCCACTTCGCACGCGCGCGCGGGGGGGGGAATCCGGCGCGAGGTCTCCTGCTTCGCACGGGGGGAGGGCGGCTTGCATGGCAAGCCTCCTTCGGTGCCGCTTCCCCGCTCGTTCCTTCGCCTGCGGAAGGAAGGAGGGGGAAGCGGCAGCCTCCCGGAGGAGCCTTCTTGAGCTTGCCGGCCTCCCCCGCTTGCGCTAGAAGCCTCAGTGTGAAAAGGGCCCATGAAAAACTATGGATCCCTCTTTAAGAAACTGGTGTGCCATAGCATTTGATTATCTGATGTGTAATCTGTACTGTGTACAAGATGCTACCATCAGGACAAAATATGGAGAAAAGGAATGGTTTCCAATTGGCAAGGGGTGGGGAGGGTTAATCAAGGCTGCATTTTATCACCTATCTGTCCAACTTGTATGCTGAACATGCCATATGTAAAGCAGGATTAGACTTGGAGGAAGGAGGCATGAAAACTGGAGGAAGGAAAATCAACAATTTAAGATATGCAGATAATACCGTACTACTAGTAGAAAACAGCAAAGACTTGGAATAATTCCTGAAGAATGTCAAAGAAGAAAGTGCAAAGGCAGGTTTACAGCTGAACATTAAGAAAACAAAAATAATGACCACAGATGATTTACATAACCTTAAAGTAGACAATGAAGACATAGAAATAGTTCAAGATTTCTCCTACCTTGGCTCAGTCATCAGAATGGAATAATCAGTAATCAGAATGGACACTGAAGTCAAGAAATCAGAAGAAGACTAGGGCCACTTCAGCACTACACTGTTGTTGTAGTACTATTATTCCACTTTCAACATCCTATAGAATCCTGGAGTTTGCCATGTAGGGAGAGGCCATTAGAATTCTCAGCCAGAGAGTTCTTTGGCCTCAGTAAACTACAAACCTCAGAATTCGACAGGAGGTTGAAAATGGAATAATAGCAGTATAACATTGTAGTGTGGAAATGGCGTAGGACTTGGAAGGACAGCTCTTAAAGAACTAGATAAGATCCTAAAGTGTAAAGATGTAACACTGGATACTGAAGTTAGGATTTTCCATGCCATTGTATTTCCAATTTCTATATATGTTTGTGAAAGCTGGACAGTGAAGAAAGCTGATAGGAAGAAAATTAACTCCTTTGAATTGTGGAGCTGGAAAAGAGCTCTGTGGATATCCTGCACTGCTGAAAAGAAAAATATTCTAGAGCAAAACAAGTCTGAATTCTCTCTAGAAGCCAAGATGACTAAACTGAGGCTGTTGTACTTTGGTCATATCATGAGGAGACAAGACTTACTAGAAAAGACAATAATGCTTGGTAAGGTAGAAGGCAGTAGTAAAAGAGAGAGACCCTTTTCGCATGACATTTGCCATGCAGAAAGGGCGCCTGGAGCGTTGTGCAATTGCGACGAGCAATCTGCATGATGCACTAACAATCGCGCGACACTCCAGGGTCTGGCAGGCACCACTCATGCACTTTTTCATTTTTGGCTTTCAGCTGAAAATGGTGCATGATCGTGAATTGCCCCAGGGCCCCACGCACACTTGCTGTGCGTGTGGAGCCTCCGGAGCCGCAATGGTTGTGCTACCTGCCCCAGCACAGCCTGGGAAACACCTAGGCTGCGCTGTGGAAGGAAGAGGCAGGGCTCTCGTGCTACCTGCTCTGGAGCAGGCAGCTCATGTGGAGCTGAAGCAGCGGGGATGCGAGAGCCTCTTGCTGGAGGCGGCTTGCGCGATCTCCACACCCCAGCGCCGAAAAATGGTAAGGTGCAGAAAGGAGTAGAGACTGCACTACAAATGGATAGACTCAATGAAGAAAGACACATACCTGAATCCGCAAGACCTGAGCAGGGCTGTTAATGAAAGGGTGACTCGTGTTTTTTTCATTCATAGGGTTGCCAGAAGTCAAAGCTGACTTGACAAAAGTTAACAACAACAATAAAATTCATCGTCAACATATGTTACTTCTTTATATTCTTCCCATTAGGTATCATACACTAAAATACTTTCTCTCTAATTAATTATATTGGCTTAATAGGGGAAAAGAAGGAAAGGAAATAAAAATACTGAAATGAACACAATTGTCATTTTTAAAATTAGAAGCAAAACGAAAGAAGAAAAAGAAGAGCATAATTTTTTTCTTCTCTAACTCTGATACTTCCTTCTCAATAGTTGATAACTGGTTTTCATATCTCAGCATTGCAGCAACTTATACCTACAGTCTAAAGAATTACATTTGTTTGTCATTCATTCCACTATTCTTTACAATTTATTCTATGCATTAAGATCTTATATCAAGTGTTACTTTTCCATTGGTGTAAGTATATTGACACTTTTTATTTTAGGCTGTAATCCTATACTCACTTATATCTGGGAGTAAATCTGCCTCTGAAATCAGTAAGACTTATGGGACATGTTTAGGTCTGTGCCTTTAGAAATGTAATATTTTTTCTGTTTTTCTTTAATAAACCTTGAGACAAAAGATAGTAGGCAGTTCCATAAACCCCTGTAAGGCCCTGTACAGCTCAGAATCAGGTTACCTGAGAGATCATCTTATAGATCTCCTTTTCTTTATGCTCTGAGAGGAAGACCATGCTTAATGTAACATGGTCCAGCAACATTAATTTGATTGCAGCGTGGAAGAGAGCTTTTGCTGTTGTGGCACCCGCCTTTAAGAAGGATTTTCCTATTGAGATTTGGTGAGCTACCAGCTCTTTGTGTTGCCCCTGTCAACTAAAGACTTCTTTGTTTGATAAGGCATTTTCCCTGTTACCATTGTTACTTACCTCAGATTTTTTAACGGATTGATGTATTTATTGTCTTAAATCCTACTGTTAGTCCTGACTAGCGTTGGCCCATTGAATCACTTGGATGTTACTACATGTTGACTTTGCTATTCAACAATTGATTCAATGAATCTACTCTAGTTGGGATAACCAACCAGATTTTGGTTGATACATTTGTTTTGGGTTTCTTTTTTTAAATGAACAGTGGTGTAACATGTTCTTAAACGAATAGACAAAATATATTATCACTTTAACTACAGAGAAGCCAAGAGGCTTTGTTTATGCAAAAAACAATCCATCGAATCTGAACTCAGTAGACTTACTAGTGGACAAACATAGACAGTGTAGGGTTGTAACCCTTTACTGATTTAGTGCAATTTACTGTCATAGAAAAACTGACTGAGTTACACATCTGCTGTCGGAACAATATCTAGTACCTACTTGATTATTACACCTTTTCTCTTTGAGCCTGCAAAATATATGGTCTACTTAAATTCACATTTAATGTTTGGCTTCAAAAGGGCATAGAATGCCTATGACAGAACTCTGATTGCTGAATGGAGGAGATTAATACATCTTAACTATCAACCCAATATTCAACTGGTCCCTGGGCACAAGTCTTGCTGAAATGAATAGAGCTTATTCTGGTGAAAGCAGTTTATGGATTGAATGCCTGTGTAACGGCATCAGTGTATGATCAACAGGTTTTGGGGAGATGTGTCACTTTCAAGGAGCATTCCAGCTAATAGGGGTTTTGCCTGTATTGCTGTGTTTCTTTTGTATCCCAAACCACAGATTGATAGGTAGCCATTGTAGCTGGAATTCCTTGAAGCCATAATGAGAGGGCTGTAATTTCATGGTTGTGAGGCCATAAGCTGTGAAATATGACCTTTATACAGTGTGAGAAAGAAAACCCAGCACTGTTTTTCGATTGTTCTAGTAAGAGTCTACAGTGAAGAAACCCTCAAATTTCACACACAATTGGTCTGAGGGTGCCTTTGCACTTTACCAGTGACCCATGGGTCAAATTGACCTTTGCCACAATCTCCAACAAAGCACTGAAGTTCAGCTGCTGCTGAAGCACATACAGTTTTCAAGAATGTTACTTCAGACACTTCTAGGATCAGCAGAAGTAAAGTGGAATAGGTTTCCAGTATTTGTCTTTTAACATTTCCATGGATGTGGGTACACCCTTCCTATCCTCAAAAGGCAAGCTGCGCCTTCCAAAATTAGGAGCTGTTTCACATGTGGTTCTTGCCCATATTCTTCTGCAGCTGGTTATTCAAGCAACTTAAGTCAGTGCTGACAACTCCAGAGTTTGGAAACATTATTTTTGGGGGGGGGGTCTTTGGAGTTAAATCCAACCAATACTGCCATCTAGAGCAGATCAGTTGAATCAATTGGTGAATGGTATGTCAACACCTGTGTAAATATGTTTCATTCAGTGAGTCTACTCTACCTGGGGCTACTGATTGGGTTTGGACCTTTGGCTATGGCTTCTATGATACCTTAGCTTTAGTCATACTCCAAAAAGTAGTCCATGGAAATTGTACTTTGAAAGGTAACTTTTCTAAGCTCTGGAATTCAAGCTGCACTGCATGTTTCATTTCTCTCTGATCTAAATTGGTAACTGATTGCTGCTGGAGAAAGATGCATCTAAAAATGCCATGTATTTAGCGCATGACATGAACTTTGTTATTATTACAGTGACTTGTAAAGGAAACCATTATTAATGACATACTGCAGACTACTGGTTGGATGGTTGCTAGTAAAGGCTAAGCAAATGTTGGCATGTTCTATCTCCATTTACTTCCTGAGTTAATGGCTGAGCATAGCATTGAACTGCAGATTTCTCAGATCATGGATCAAAGCCACAGAGATGGGCTGCATGCTTTATTTACAGTGTGAAGAATTGTCCAGCTTTTGCCTGTTTGTGAAATCTGAGGTCTCTCTTCTTACAGCTGAAGTGTCTAGAAATCATACCGAGAAGGAGTGAAATGCTCTCCTTTTCTTCTCCCATTCTCTGGTTACATCTCTTCTCCCAATTAACCTAGAGCCTGGAAATGTTATTTTTGGAGTGTTTCCAGAAACCGTGTCTGGTCATACTAAATGGGGAATTCTGGGAGTTGCAGTTCAAAAAGTAACTTTTCTATGTTTTCATGCTACCCTTTCCTAGCAATTGGGGGGGGGGTTAGAAGAATAGAGACCCCCATCCCAACTTGCCCAGCATTATATAAAAAATCCCGCAGGTCATGAACTGTAGTATAATGAGAAGTTCTTGCCAAGGCAGGGCATTCAAATAACTGATAGTACTTCTCTAAAGAAACTCTACCACTTCAATGAATATTTGAAACCATTATAAGATCTTGGGTTTGCTCACTACAGAAACTGATATTTAAAATTATATCATAGATTATTAGAAATGAAAGAGCTATATTTAAATGGAACTATTCCTTCACCACTTCCTGAGTTGTTAAGTATTATGACATAGTCGTGTTGCACATGTTCAATATAATTGTAAAGATGGTGTATTATACTTCCACGTACAGTATATATAACCCCTGGAAGAATAATCAGAGGGTGGGTTAGACAGAATACAATTTATTAATACACATTTTTCCTGCTGGCCCCTTTTTTCAACCTTGTAAAGAATATACTGGTAGTAATAATAATGACTTATGTGACTTGGCTAAGCTGAATATTATTAGACAAGCAGAATATTATTATAAAGGAAATTATCTGCACTTTATTATGTCCTGTTTTATTCACTTCTGCAAAACAGAGCATTTTGGCAAGACTGGAATTGTCTGGCTTGGGCTGTTTCAGATCTAATCATTTTTTAAAAACATCCTCAGCATTTTAAACTGTTCCTGTTGCAGTAGTTAAAATACAGAAATGTTTATTAACTTTTAAAATGAGAAAATGCTGAATGAAATTATTGTTCTGCCTCTTCAGCTAAAGGAAAATGGTTTTAGATGATCATGTCAGGCTTTGTAGGCCTGCCACCTACTGGTTAGACTTTTGTATGTTTTCCAAAATAGATTAAGAAAGTTACCTAAATGGAAACATCTGTGAAGTTTGAACACTTCATGGAGTGGAGAAGGCCATGATAAGGAAGGACATGTTGTTGTCATAGAACCAGTGAGCATAACTGGAAAAATGGGAACCACATATACAAGAGATGACCAAAGGGATAAGTATGGGTCCTTTGCTAATTGTCTAATATCATGTTTGTTTTTCCTTTCCCTTTTTAGTTAATAGACCAGAGCTACATTTTTACTATTTTTAAACCACTGACTGTGGCTTAAGGAATGTTACATCTTCAGATCCAAAATCCCAACAGTTGTTACTCAGACATAGTTGACCTGCAGTGGTGACAGATTATACCAAAAATACTATATGGGAAAGAGCTTGGAAAAGTTACTTTTGACTACAACCCACAGAATCCCCCAAACAACATGATCAATGATGTTATAGAAGTTGTAACTTTTCCAAATGAAAGTCAGCATAATGTTGTGGTTTGACTGTTGGACTAAAGAGGCCAGGGTTCAAATCTGTGTTCAGCGATGGAAAACCACTGAGTAATCATGGGCAAGCCATACTCTCTCAGCCTATGAGGAAGGCAAAAGCAAACCTTCTCTGAACCAATCTTTCAATAAGGATCACAATAAATCAGAAACATCTTGAAGGCACATGGCAACATAAACTTTCCCAAGCTCTGGTATAGGGAAAGATATAGCTTATATGTTGATAGATATACAGTGCTCGCTTAGATATACTTTACTGGTTTAATTGTTTGTGACTTATTTTCTAATGGTAAATGTCAATTTTCTCATGTTGTCAAGTATATATCTATGTACCTACCGGCCTGTTATCTAACTCCAGCCAGCTGCAAGTCCCATTAACCAATTTTAACTGAACCACTGCAACCATTTTTAGACAATTTTGCTTCAATTAGTAGAGAGAGATCTTGACTGTTGACCAAGAAAATACAATGGGACAAAAACAATCATTTTGTAACAGTCAAAACACTGGGACGTAAAAAAATCTTCAGTAATGTGATTGAACACTGTCTCTCCACTTAGTATTTTTATATGTTCTATTTTTTTTTTTTAAAGGGTTTCTCTTCCATTTTCTCTCTCCAAGGGAAATGTATTAACTGGATTAAGGAAACAGACAGCTCAACACAAGTTGAGGTTTATTCAAAGATTTGTCTGTGGTGCAGTGTTTGTTCTTCCTCAATATATATTCTAATATTGTAAGAGATGTATGACTCCCCAACAGTCCTATTCTGCAGTTAACTTGGCATTTCACAGGCTTGTAGCAAAGTCATCTATTCATTGGATAATAAACCTAATCTACCTTGCAGAACATAGAATCTCCATCACATAGATGAACTGCCCTGACTCTGTTTAGCAGAAAGCACAAGAGGGCTTATCCTGCTATAAATAAATCTTGTGAGTATGTTAAGTAGCTAGTTCAAATTGTGGCAGAGACCCAAAGCTCTCTCAAATTCAGAAGGGAAAAGGGACTGGCAGTCAACAGAGGAGTCATATTACAGCCTCATGAATGGATAGTATAGTTAAGCAAATTCTTTTTCAATAGAAGATGCCTGCAAGTCTCTTCTTTTCTGTGTTTAAATAATCGGTAAGTGAAACTGAGATGTTTTATCTCTGTCTCCTTGGATTCACATCAGTAGAGCCATTGGTTCCCTAATTTTAGGACAAATTGATGTTCTTGTGTTAGCTATAGCACTACACAGTGCAACCTAGATCCTTTGTGGTACAGTGCAACCTAGATCACCTGGCAGTACACTGTGGCTTTCATACGAATTCCCACTGTGTTACAAACAGCTAAAGTGTTATTCTCTGCTAGGGAGCTCTAGTGTTCTTGGCTGACTGCAGCACCAGAAATCTTCCAACAGAGAAATTTAAATACCTTACTAAATTACAAAGCCCAAGACTCCATGTGATAGACCCGTGGCAGTTAAAGTGAACCACACCACAGCAATGCCATAGGATAGATACACTGATAGCTTACTGAATCTGGGATATTTTAGCTGAGAGGGATCAGTACCTCCAACCACCCTGTTCAACCACTGCAGTAACAGGTTATTCTTTGAAAAAGTGTTCACATATACTTTTCAGTCCAGATTTCAGAGCAGTGTGGTCCTCTAGATATTTCTGGATTGTAACTCCCAGCAGTCCTGTTCAGCACAGCTAATGGTGAGGAATACTGAAATTCCAGTCCAACAATAGCTAGAGCGCTGTACTGTCCCCAGCCCTGGTTTAAATGACCCAGGTAGAGTCTATAACCAGTTTTCAAAGTGATATCAACCTTTACTCCAGACTTCCTATTGCTGTTCTGTGCCTTCAAGTTGTTTCCAACTTATGGTGACCCTAAAGTGAACTCTTCACAGGGCTTTCTGTGTCTGAGAGTGTGTGATGCACTTAAGGCCACACAATGAGTTTCTATGGCCAAGAGGGGAATTGAACCCTGATCTCCAGATTCATAGTCCAGTGCTCATATTACTATATACGCTGTTCTTACAGACATTCTATACCAGTATATATTTTAATAAAACGTTATATCCTGGATTGTATTGAGCTCTGGATGCTGACCAGAACTTAAATAATGGAAAAACAGATTCAGGGAGCCCAGCTGCCTTTAGTTTGCTATCAAGCAGCAATGCCTTATGTATCATATGATCAGCTGCTTTTTGAAACTGAAACAACATTCCAAAGCAGACAGCAAGAGGACACGGTACCTTGCTGTTTCAAGTAGAGAAAAGGTGGTCCCACATGGAGAACCAATAGGGTTCCATCTTTTAGCTGCTCTTTAACCACTCCTTTCCTTAACATCCCTGCCTTGGTTGTGACTCCTGTAGGGGTTTTTGAACGCATGTCTATTCAAAACAGCCTTCTGTTGCCTGTGACAATTCCATTGTCATTATCTTTCTCCCATCAAAGGCATTGACTGTAATGCCCTAATGCTCTAGATAATGGGTGCCCAGTTTAGAATACTGAGCCTCTGGATACATTATTTTATAATGTTAATACAACAAAATGGATGCAGAGCATAATACAAAATTGTTAGATGGAACAGCTTAGTCCTCTCAATGACCTCCAGTGACTATACTATGGAAGCCAATAGGATTTGTGTAGGCAGCATCCCTCCAAGGCAAGATGTCAGTTGCCTGAAACCTTTCCCTTCTTCTGGGTATTTTCACACATGTGGTTTAAAGAATTTTTAAAGGTTCTTTGTAATGCAAATACAAAGTCTACATTGGCCAGAATGCTCATTCAAATGACAAATGCCTCTCTTCCCTTTTTCTGTTCTGAATGCACTAAGATCAGCACTAAGTTCACATCAATAGCAGGACAGAAGCTTAAATGGCTATTTAAACCTCATGTTTGAAAACACCTCTCATAAAGTCTTCAAACTTTTCATCAATTAGGGTTCAGCAAATTGCACTGGCTCCAATGTGTGACTGGTTGTGAACAGCTACGCACAGGGTTGCAATTTTAGATCTGTAGAAAATATCAAACAAACAAGAATTCGTTCTTTCAGTCTGGAAATTCAGTTTTATTGATATTGTTAAAAAAATCTTTGTGCTTTGTGCTTCTAAGAGTTAATTAACTTTTCATTACTGGTATGTGTTGTGGTTTGTGTTTATTTAACTTGTACATATTGGAAAAGGTTAACATTCATTAAAAAAAAAGCAAGTAAAGGCTTTCTTTAGGTTTTTTACAGAACATAATTTCTGTGGCTTTATGTTTGTACACTCCTCATTGGTCCTGTTAGAAATCACAGCTGGCACAGTTGGGAGCCAGTGTAGTGTAGTGGTTCGAGCATTGGACTATGACCTTGGAGATGACAGTTTGATTCCCTGCTTGGCCATGGAAAGTCACTGGGTGACCTTGGGCATATCACACACTCTCAGCCCCAGAAAACCCCATGATAGGTTTGCCTTAGGGTTGCTATAAGTTGGAAATGATCTGAAGGGACACAACAGCAGCAGCAGCAGCAGCAGCGACAACACTGTCCTCAGATGTTATCCTTTCAAGTTTATTATTTTGTACTGATAAAACTGAAACCACTATTCAGATGCAGTAGCTAAAGTTTATGTAATAGGTTTACTGGGGTCTACTAATGCATAAATTGTTTCCCATGTCCCTATTTAGATTTGCACTTATTTGTCTATTTGACCTACTTAACTTACTAGTCAGCAAAAAAAATGACCATGTGGAAATCAGTGTTCATCTGTTTACTGCACAGAAGGGCTTCTTCCAACCATGAGACTACGATGAAGGGCAGACAAGCATCTGTTTTGATACACCTTCACCACATAATAAGTGTTGCATCCCAGCTTTGAAGCTGTGACTGTGAAGAGCTCAGGTGGCTTTGATATTTGAGCCATCTGGGTGCTGTCTAATAATACACAAAGCAGAGGTCTTACTCAGATCATATGCCATTGAAACCAGAGGGGGTACCTTCATACCCTAGAAAGAAGGATGCCAGATAAGGCATCTATTTTGCTTATTTCAGGGCTATTACAGGTTGCAGAAAAACAGAGGCCTTAGTGACTATTTGGTAACTCATAACAGAGGAGTCACAGCTGTTTTGCTTGATTATGGTGCTCTATAATGGAAACAATGGAATCTCAGCACAGAGTATATTCCAGTAAAGAGAAAAGATACATTTCATTAATGAAGAACTTTGATAAAAGGATAATGCTGAAGGGGCAAGGAATAAACCCAGTCTAAAGATCCCCATGCATGCAAGCACTCATGTGTGCACGCACACCCATGATTCTTCCCACAACAGGTCTAGGGTTTTTGGATTTCAGGGCGCTGGATAAGGAATTGATCTGCTGCTTTTGGGACCATTTATAGCACTATGATTCCACTTTAATTTCTGTGCTTCCATGCTACAAAATTCTGGGATTTGCAGTTGAGGGAAGGGTATTTAGAATTCTCAGCTGGAGAGTTCTAGAGACTCACCAAATAACACACCGCAGAATTACGTAGGGTGGAGCCATGGCAATTAAAGTAGAATCATAGTGCTGTAAAGTGCAGTGTGAATAGGCCTCAAGTATCCACGCAAGGAAACAAATCTCATAGTGAGTAGCACTGGAGGAGGAGAAAGTCCTCATTTGCTAAGTAAGGTGGATTTAAAGCCTGTGTTACTGTGGTCTAGGCCTACCTGGAGATAGCACTCAATATCACTTTGATATCAAACAATTTGGCTTTCTTCTGCCACCCCGCTCCACGTGTTTGTGAGGCCACCGGACAAGCATGCAAACAGGCACGGCCGATAATTGCTGGACATTCCATTCTCCACCCAGGCAGGCCAGATACAGCCGGTTCGTTGCTTCAGGGACCTCTCCAGCAAACATCTCATTGCATATGCGCGATAGTAACAAAGGCTCCCTGCCCTGAGCAGGCAACCTGACAAAGCTGTACTAAGCACTCCACATTTGCATACAGGCTACACTATTGTTAATTCAGCTCTGATTCAATCATGCTAAATTCTGACCTCTCCAAAACTTTGTCCCACGCCTAAAACACATTGTTCTCACCGAGTAAGGTATGGCCTGCAGTCACATTTCTCCCTATAAAAACCCCTGATTCTGAGACCTTCCTCGGATCGTTCTTGAGTTCCATCCCGCCTTGCCGCCACCCTGCTTGGCGAGCCTTCCCCTCAGTTCCAGTAACTGAGACTGCTCAACCCGGGATCACTCCCGAGTTCCATCCAGCCTTGCCGCCGCTCTGCTTGGCGAGCTCCCCTCAGTCAATCGTGCTGAGCTTCTTCATTGCACCCCAACTTCGCTTTCAAGGTCCTGAACTATGAGACAGGTGTCGTATCACCCATTTCCCTCTGAGAATCCCTATCCCTAAGTCAATCTCTGATTCCTTAGGTATCTGTGTGACTGTGGTGTCCTTAATATTTGTCTGTACTTAATAAACATCATTTTTATTGTTTTAACCCGTCTGGCTGCTTGACTGACCTGACCCCGTAGATTCTGGGTTGCAAGATCCTGCTAAGTTACCCTGCCTCTTGCTAGCTTTAGTGAGTGCTCCAGCTAACTTTCCCCATCTTGTAAAGTTATTTAGGTGTCCCTCCCGCGACCCCCAGTAAACAGGGTAACACCTGAGTACACATTTTCCTCCATTGCCAGCTGTTGCCAGGGCTCTTTGGTTTCACATAAAGGATTCTGTATATACACTGCACTTAGGTAATGTTGATAAACCAAAATACCAGGAATGAGATGTTGGGACTTTGGTGATAGATCACGAATGTGTATTCTCTGTCACTTGGAGCAAGACAGGAAGAGGAAAGCTAGCATTGTGATATGTGAGCTGTTTTATTGTACAAGCCTTTGTAGCAGGAATAAAATGGAGCCTGGGGGAAAAAATTCCTGAGGGTTAGCAATGAGCCTTTTACAAACCCCAGTCTAGGACTTGGGTAAGCTCCCCATGCACTGTGTGTATTGTTGGCATTAGTGGATCCTAGCAGGAACAGCAACTACTGTAGCCACTACGTACATTTTGCCACCTACCTGGTCACTGAAAAAAATGCTTCTTTCTGGCTGTGGGCTGTCATATTTCCTAGTTATTCAATGTCGGATCCAAGGCTGCCTACATTCTCATTTCCACAATC
The DNA here is from genome assembly GCA_948474755.1 of Ctenosaura bakeri. Taxonomy (NCBI): domain Eukaryota; kingdom Metazoa; phylum Chordata; class Lepidosauria; order Squamata; family Iguanidae; genus Ctenosaura; species Ctenosaura bakeri. Next base: position 245,940 of record CAOLHI010001504.1, read on the forward strand.
AGCTGAATCCAGTTCCATCTGATCTGCCAACTCTTCTTCCTCTGCTTCAGTGATACCAGAAGGGCCCCCACTTATGATGTCAACAGGGCATATCCCTGTAACATCACAAGGTTCCTGGTTTCAGATTGTGGCCCTGAAATCTCCGGGAATGGGATACTGTTGGCAAGGCAGACCTTACTAGACTTAACTGACACCGACGCAATCTAGCTGAATGGCCTTACCATTAAAATATGAAGCAACTGTCTAATTGGAGGATACTGATTGTTTTCCAACTCTTCTTCCTAGTTTCCTCAACTGTCCCCTCTCACGTTTTTGTTTCACATAGCTTTGTCCTACACCCCTAAATTGGCCTACTCCCCTCAGGAGTGGCAAAATGTGGTATCTCACTACCATTATTGAATTTTGACTGAACTGGAAGTCCAGTCAGCTTCAGCAAGTGGGATGGGCATTTTGTCCTTCACCCCAGGCAGCGAAATTTTGGGTCAGCTCTGCAGAACAGGGCAGGAGCAGTTAGGAGTGTGAGGTAAACCAAGTAGAAGACAAGATAAAGCCAGAGCAATTTTCATAGCTGCTCAAATTAGCAGATCAAGCCCACAATGGTCTATAATGGTCATAGGGTCCCTATAATGGTCATAGGAAATATATCCTGGTCTGCTCTTCTCTGGCCTGTTAGTGAAAAGAGAGATTTCTTGGCAATTTGGCTGTTCTCTTTGTCATTTTGCCAGAGCCAAATGGGCATGCAGAGGTTGGATTCCTGAGGTTGCCAGTTTAAGACTCAAAATGGATTGAGTCCAGACAGCTGCAATCCACGGACAGGTGCAAAACATAAACATTCCAAGCAAGTAAATAGTTCCAGATGACTCAGACAAGAGACTCAAACCACATTTGAGGGAGAAAGCAAACTATGCACTCTATCCAGCCTGAATGAGAGAGGAATGAGGATTTCTTCTTGAACAAAAATGTGGCAAACCATGAACAAAACTAACCAACTCATTCCATCACCCAAGACAAATGATCTGAGGAAGTTAGTCTACGCCATGTAGTGTACTCTTTGTGGTGGCTTTGTTTACAATAAGATCCTACATTTTTGGACAATGTTTTGCATGCAGTTAAAAAAAAACAAAAACCCATTAGGCTTTTAGAGGCCAGGACAATTCAAAGGAGGGTTTTAGAATTGTTACCTGTGGCTCCACCTCTTCTGGGTGATGGGAGCAATCCAGATTGCTCCTTTCCTTTTGCAATGGAGAATTTAATAGGTTGTACTCAAGTCCTTTTTCTGTCAGAGGGTATACTTTGAAAAATGGAAGGAAACTATTGGATATCATTGGAAGAAGAAAGGCATAGAGGAAAGGAGCTAAACATCAGCAAAGCGATACTCTACCAGGAAAGCAGCAGACAGAGGAGAATAACAATTGAGCTGTCTGTTTCTCCATAATATTTCTGAGTATAAGAGTGATTCCCTTTGATGTACCTTTTTTTTTAGCTTTTTAGTGTAAATATAATAGTAGTACTTTTTCACTAAATTTCCTACTGTGATTGATACACTATACCTCACAAAATCCTTTCCAGCTAAATAGATTCTATGTTGCTTCAGATTTTGCAGACATCTGTAGCATGTGAACATATATCATGATGTTCAATGGACCCAGAGATCCATGAGCAGAATTCCATTCACAAAATGCTCTTGCTCATTGAAGGGGAGAAACTGTTTTTTCTGTCATTCCATTTTTGTCTACAGTCCCCAGTCACACCCCACCTCCCACAAAATTCTGCCCTGGAGGATTGAAGTTAATCTAGAACAGTACAGAAGGTGACCCAGGAACTTTCAGATAGAAAGGGAGTAAAAATCCCATCTCCATCCCATTTTATGAGCAGAAGCTTTGCGTAGAGCACAAGCCCTTTTTACAAACAGAACAGTTCTTTTGTGAATGGAAGGGCTACTTCTATTCATAGAAAGGCTCCAAACCAATGTTGTCACACATGCATATTTCATTTTTGGTGTGAATTAGCCTCAACCTGAGCTACATTCATTGCCTGCTAAGAGAACAGTGCAAGGCAACAGTGGAATTTTCAGCCAAAGAGCATGCTACAGTGTCTAAGAGTAATAAGCACTGTGATTCCAAATGGTGGAATGTGGCTATTTAATTCAAACCCTAAAAAGCAACAATTCTCAAATGATATCCATAGATGATAATGAACAATGGGGTTGATCTTTCAGAAGAACTGTCCATGTCAGCACAATTTATAACACAAGAATAAACTTACAAAGAGTCATATGACCTTTACTCCCAGACATAAAGTAGCTAGTGGATGGCCACAAGAATTTGTGTTAGGGAGCTTGTAAATTAATGTAGAAAAAGGCAGCTTGTTTTCCTCCCTTCCATGACTCCTTTAATGCTTTACTACTTCCCTATGCAATTTTTGTGTGGTACATATTGGCTAGAATCCTACTAGTGATATGTGTATGCATGACTTGCTAATCTTTTTGCACAGTGTCTAAAACCTTGTTACCCTGTTCTCTGGGGATCCCGGGAGGGGCGCCCAAATAACCAAAACACAAACAGAATTCTGGGGAGAATTAGCTGGAACACTCACTAAAGCTAGCGAGAGGCAGGGTAACTTAGCAGGGATCTTGCAACCCAATGTCTACGGGGTCAGGTCAGTCAAGCAGTCAGACAGGTTTTAAAATAGCAACAATGATGTTTTTATTAAAAGACAAACAAACAGTAAAGACACCACAATCATACAGCTAACGGAAGAACTGGAAATAAGGATTTTCAGGGGAAATGGGTGATATGACACCTTTCTTGTAATCCTGAAGAAGTTTGAAGATGGTAGGGAAGAAACTCAGCGTGGTTCGCCGAGGGGAGCTCGCCAGACAAAGTGGCAGCAAGGTGGGATGGGAGTCCAAAGCCATCTCTGGTGGTCTCGGGATCGGGGGGTTTATATAGAGTGAATTGTGACTGCAGGCCATGCCTTACTCGGTGAGAACAATGCGAGTTTGGAGCGGGACAAAGCTTTGGAAAAGGTCAAGTTTAACATGATCGGCTTAGCGCTGAATCAACAATAGTGTAGCCAGTATGCAAATGCATAGTACTTAGTCCGGCTTTGTAAGACTATCGGCTCAGAGCCGGGCGCCTTTGTTAGTGTCGCGCTTAAGCAAAAGAGTGTTTGCAGGAGAGGTCCCTGAAGCAACAGAGTGGCTCTGTTCTGCCTGCCTAGGTGGAGAATGGAATGTCCAAAAATTACCGGCCGTGCCTGTGTACGTGCTTGTCCGGAGGCCTCGCAAACACATGGAGCAGAGTGGCAGAGGAAGGCCGAATGGTTTTGATATCAAAAAGAGATATATAGTGCTATCACTGGGTAGGCCTGGGCCAAAGTAACAACCTCCTCCTCAAACCTTGGGAGATGCAGCAGCTGCTGCTTATTGGTGGGAAAGAGAGGAAGAGGGAACAATTCCAATGATGAACATGCAGGGGAAGAAAAGGAGGGTGCACTCTGTTTATGATCACACTGCCTTTGCCTTCATTCTCTGAGCTGAGTAGAGTTGGTTGACTCACCTTTCCACTTGGCCCCTTCCCCACTGGTAAGAAGTAGCAGCAGCAACAGAAACCACTTTTGCTGCTTTACAGTTCTGTGTATGTGTGTGGGGCCGTTGTATGGGGTGCAAAGAGCTACAAACAGCTCCTAGCATTCAATTAAAAAAAAATCCGATGGACATGGAACTACATGGGTGAAGTGGTATACTCTGCCTGATTGATGCAAGGTCTTGGCCATTCTCACAGGCAGTGATAGGTCATTTCCACTTGTGTGAACATTACAAGCAGAAATCTTGAGTAATCTGCAGAGTACCTAAGTAAAATAACCTATGTTCACTCTCAAGTGGATGCCTTGACATAATGCACTGTTGGAAGGAACCCATTGAACAGAAACATGGGACTGAATTGCAGTCAAATAATGTTGCACTTTCCTGAGCACAATTGCAAAGACCCCAGTATTAACATTTGCAAAATCCACTGTCTTTTACTAATATTATACATGTATGATGAGGCTTTTTATTGATCTTGTTGTCTTGTTATGCAAGATGTTTTTGCAGAGATTTACCATAATAATGTCCTCTAATGAAGCTGATTATGTCTCCCACAAGGCACATTAATATATGAATAAATTGTTCTTAAGGTAGGTCTATTTATCACATGAACAGCAATAAGCATAATACAGTGTTCCATAGAGCATAGTATATGGTGTAATATATGGAAGCATCTAATATTTATATATTTTTCTTAAGCTCATTTCCAGAACAATGAGTGTCTGAAGTGCTTGCTACAAAAAAAGAAAGAGCCAACAAGAGCAAGGAAAACGTTGGAGGGCAGGCATGGAAGAAAATCTACCTATTGCTGGATTATGTTGGGAGCAGTCAGTCTTAAAATTATGCTAACATTGTGGGTGTTGAGGACACATATTGGGAGCAATATACTCCTAAAGGTATGGAAGTGGAGATTGTTGACACTGAGAATAATCAGTGTTTGGCAGCAACTAGTTATCACTGACTAGTTACAAATAAACTCCTTTTCCAGTGTAACTTGAAGTGTTTAGTTACTTTCAGAGTTACAGGGGTGTAGCTTTGCAAAAAGGTGGAAGAGGAATATCACATGGTTCAAGTACTGGCTTAGGCTTGTCTTGTGTTGCTGTCTTGTGAGTACTGAGGTAATCACAAGGTGGATGAGAGCAGAGTGTTTTTACTACCATACGGGGCAATATCAAAATTTTTAAAAAGTAACTGAAACACAGTCCTCCTTCCACATGTGTGGGTTTAACCTTCATAAATTTGACTATTCGTGAGTTTGGCATATGTTTTCCCCCTTCTCTTCCTCTCGTTCCCTTGTGCTTTGCCAGGTGCGGAGAAGGAAGACAAGTGCACCTGGGCAAAAGGAAAGCGAATGGAGGGGGAAAGCATGTCCGTGCCTTCTTTCCCCCCTGCCCAAATTCCCTTCAATTTCCTTGCTTTGACCCTGGCATGGAGAACACACACTGAGGCAAAAGGCAATGGAATATGGTGGGGGGAATGCACACACACACTTTTCTTCTACCCTTCAGAGAGAGCTTCCATCTTCTGTTCTCTTGCCTTTGCCCTGGTGTGGAGAAGGAAGATTCATTTGTCAGTGCGGAAGGAATGGGAGGGGGACCATGGAGGTGAGAGTTTTGTGATTTGTTCCACCTTTGCAAATGTTATGAGCTCTGAACCCTTGTGAAAGTGGAGGAACCACTGTATAGCTATTTTATTTATTCATAAAAATGGAATAGTAAAGAATTTCTTTAAAAAACCCCAAAAACGATTGACATGGAATTTGATTGCATCTAATTCCCTTTTAAAATAAACTTTTGGGGCTTTAGACACAACACAAAGTTAAGTGTATATACACCCTATTTAAATGTGAAAATTAGGCAGAAGTTTAACCACTTCCACTCAGAACAGGAGGCAAGAAATGTTTAACTTTGGCTGACTCATACTAATTGTTTTTATATTTTTTTCCTGTAAATGTCAGTAACCCTCACGATCCAACATTCATAGTAAAAACAGGTCAGAGATGGAGTTTTGAGGGCTAGAACTGGAAGCCTTTGGTTACATGTGCAACTGCTCCATGTGGTGGGCCATTACAGTCATAGGTTGGATGGCATTTGGTGTATTAAAATGAGTCCCAGTGTATGAAACTAAAGGCCTAGCTAGTCCAGCATCTTGCTTCCCTAAGCAATCAATCAGATGCCTTTGGAGGCCTCCAGGCAAGGCATGAAGGCAATAACTGTTTGCCACTCTTTCCCCCATTCTCAGGCCCTTTTCGCATTGAGGCTTCTTGTGCGAGGGGGCAGGGCGGCTCGCGCAAGAAGCCTCCTCTGGGAGGCTGCCGTTTCCCCCCTCGTTCCTTCCACAGGCGAAGGAACAAGGGGGGAAGCGGCAGCTTCCCGGAGGAGGCTTCTCGAGCGAGCCGCCCCCCCCGCGAAGCAGGAGGCTGGCGCGTCCGTCCCCCCCCCTTGCGGGAGGCAGCAGGCTGGTGCGTCCGTTGCGCTAGCGCCCCGTCCCTTCGTTCCGCAGGGGCGGAGAGAAGGAAGCGCGACCCAGTCGCCTCCCCGATGCTCTGCACAGGAGGTAAGTGCGCGTGGGCACCGGGAGCGTTGCGCGAGCGCGGGTGATTTTCGCTTCAAAGCGAAAATCAATAAAACCACGATCGTGCCGCTGCAGCCCCGTGAGCGAGGCGGAAGTGGGAGTGCGTCGTGCAGAGCGACGCTCCCACTCCCGCGAGGCTCACGGGGCTATTTCGCGAGAGAAAGCCCGTGCAAAAAGGACCTCAGACTGTTCTGGTCCACTTAGTTGAGCCAGTGGGGCCTTCTCGAGGTATGTTATATATGTTCAGTGGGCTATATATGGCCCACTACTTTTATGTCTCCTCTCTTAAAATGTGTGGAATTGATTTCAAGCCACTTCTGAAGGTGGGTCTAAGGGTGGAGAACTGACCTGTGGACTTGCAAAGATATTAGCTGCTGTTCTGCATGGAAAAGTGTAGCACCTTGACTGATCAACTGATCTTCCTGACTCTAATTTCGAGTCTCACCACAGACTGCTAGGAGGGAGTCAATCCTGACAGTATTTCTGAGTCTATAAGAAAGCTGGTCATAAAACAAGCAATGGAGATTTTTGCATCATGTACAAAAGTTGGTCCAAGAGATTTTCTTTCAAAGGGAAGTCATCAAAATACCACCTCTGTTTTTTCATTCAAGATGGTCAGAATTCCAAAAGGCTGATTATATAATTTTGGCAATGGAGGCATAGAATTTTACAAGCAACTATCCCAATTGCTGGTAATAAAAGTACAATAATGATAAATCAAAATAATAGAAGACTTGATGGCCAAGATCAGTGGCCTGAAGTGGCTGCTTCACTCTGCTTGATGGCAGGGCTGCCCTGTCATGAGCAAATAATCAACTGTTTTTGTTCTAGCCATATCTCTCTGTCTATTTTTGTTTAATAAATAACTGTTGCATTTATGGTCCAAGTGTTCTTTGAAAATATTATGTTATTTAAAATATGCAAAACTATTCATGTTCTGGCTTATCTATGACCTGCCCATCATTTTTAAGTACAGTCCTCCCTCCACATTTGTGGATTTGACCTTCACAAATCTGATTATTCATGAGGCATGTGCTTCCCTCCTCCCATTTCCTCCTCCCATTCCCTTGCATTCATCACCCCAGGCTTGTAAAGTTTGTGTTTAATATTGATGTTTTTACCTTTTTGGTGAGTAAAGTCTCCCTCCACCAGTGCTGGAAGCATGTCCTCATTGCCACATGGCTGCACATTCTTCTATGTAATGGCTGATGACTGGTCAAGTACTCTCTTTCTCCTATCCCTCCCCTCAGGGAGGAATCTTCTTTCTCAAGATAGTGGGTGGAAGCAGCTAGAATGCTGGAACTCAGCACTCTGCTCTTTTCTGTCTGAGTGGAAAGTACCAGTAAGCCCTTTATCTTGTCTCTTTTTTTCTCTCTGGGAGCACTGGGGCCAGAGGCAAGGGAATGGGAGGGGAGAGCCCCGGAGGGGAATGGGGGAGGTTTCGCGGGGGGAATTATTCCCAGTTTTTCCACTTTCATGAGGGTTCTGTGCCCCAAACCCTTGTGAATGTGGAGGGGCCACTGTATTTAAAATCTTTAAATCAGGAGTGAGAGTACTATGGCTCTGGGGCAGGATGTGCCCCCCCAAGGTGCTTTTGGAGTCCCTGACATGCACACTTCAGTTCTAATGTTTACTCTTTTTCTAGATAAAAAAGGGATAGAGGTTGAATCCTCTTTCCTTGATACAAGCAATTAATCTTTTAAATAGGTCACGAGGCATCCTGCACTGTCTAACCTTAAAACATTACTTGTTTTTTAAAACTAGGAGTAGACTTACATATTTACATTGTATGGATGTATAAATGACAAAGTATTTCTTCAGATAAGTGTAAGGAAACACAAGTGCATGTTGTAAGAGAGGAAGCAAAGTTTAAACATGGACTAAAACACCAGAAACCTATCTGCTCAGTCAATTTGGCCCAAATGCCTTGTACCTAGGCTACCTCCATCTTCCATGTCTCCGAATTAAATAATCATGAGCACATATATGAGCATATATATATACAGCATATACATGAACCTTCCAGTGTCTGTTCATGACTATTAAGTTGGTGGACATAGAGGACCTCGTCTATTCTGTGGTAGCCTCTAATTTTCTTCCTGAAGGAAGCAATGAGTAATGTTAGAAATTTCTTGTCGTACTGCAATAAATTTTTCAGAAATTAAGTTTTTGAAGCCTGCTTGCAATATGGAACTTATTCTGTGCAAAAGCTGCATCTGGTTGTTTTTGCACAGGAAAAAGCAGGAAAAGTGCAGAAAGCAGGAAAAAGTATGTCAGAAAACAGTATTTTGATCCATGTTCAAATTTTGTGCAAAGTAAATCCAATTGCACAGAAAATTTCTGGGCAAAAAAATCACCATGTGGAAAGGCTTTTTCTTGTAAAGTTTTTTCAACACTCATAAAACATATTTTTGACCATTAAAAATATTTTTGCATTTTCTTTTCTATCGCTTGTAGTCACTTCTTTTTGAAATGCATTCCCTAGCCTGCTCATGGCTCCGCTTTGGCCTCCCCTGTACAACAATGAGATTGTACAAAGTTTAATATGGAACTTAATTGGTACATGGGAGAAGCATTTTTAGAGACCACTGCTATGGAAAGAAGGGTTCATTGTCAATTCCGCATGTGCCTTGAACCCCTTCCCAAGTCTAATTGTTTTTGCATTGGCATGCACATATGTGCAAACAAACGTGTGTGTTTCACATGTGAAATTGTGTGTGTTTAGCCACAGGCATGTGGATGGATTATATGTGTGAGAATGGGAGTTTTTGTATTAGGACTAGAAGCAGAGGAATGTGTCTGAATGTGCATATATAGAGAGAGCGAGAGACCGAGAGAGAGACTGACTACTGGTGGTGGCTCCACCTACTTTTGCTGGGTGCATCTTTCTCTAAATGTGGTCCCAGAAATTATCTCCAAACCAGACTGTGGCCTTTAGAATAGAAGAGTTTTCCTACTAGTCTAATTTATAGCATACACTATTTAAGAGCAGTTCAAAAATGGAATATATTGTTCTCTTGATCTTTCAGGAGTCTTCATTCTTGAAAATTTTCAGGAAAAGTTTAAATGATTCTCAAAGGCCTTATAAAATAAAGCAGAAGGTCTTATAAAATGATGCAGAAGAAAATGTGGCTTTCAATAAAATTGTTGTAATACACACACACACACACATACGTATATATTGCATACCTCCCAAACCATCTGCGGGATGATTTTGTACTGTAGGTGTTTTTTGATGGATATCTGACATTAGTGATTAGAAGACACTATACAACTATTCCATTTTTTCTCCTTAAACCAGTAGGTTCCATGTTAGTGGACTAGTGAATCACACTGTTATTACTCACTCTTGACAGTGAACAATACAAAACCAACAAACAAAGGGCTTTACCACACAAGGCAGGTAAATCACAGTTGCGGCAGTATAACAGTGGCTTTGGCTGGGGTTTATCACATGTTGTTCTGGATTATTAACACACACACACACCCCCCCCCGTAAATGACCTCTTTGTAAAGAAACATTTTCCACATAGCCTTCCACTGAGAGAACAACAGAAGAGGAACAAGTAATGTGATAAGTCCCAGCCAAAGTCATTATTACACTGCTATAATTGTAATTTACGTGCCTCATGTGATAAAGCCTTTAGAAGTGTGTTGGCGAAGCAATGACAAAATTAGCCTGTTGCCTTCTCGAATAAAATTTCTGTCCCAAAGATATTTCCTTTCACTCCTCAAATTTCCAACATCGCATTAACTTAAAACATCAGTTGAGCATTTAGGTGCCCAAAGAAATGGTACAGACAAAGGCCCTTTTCGCACGGGCTTTCCCGAGCGAAATAGCCCCGTGAGCCGTGCGGGAGTGGGAGCGCTGCTCCACACGACGCACTCCCACTTCCGGCGCTCTCACGGGGCTGCAGCGGTGCGAGCGCGGGGTTTTTGATTTTCGCTTCCAAGCGAAAATCACCCCGTGCTCGCGCAACGCTCCCGGCGCCCACCCGCACTTACCTGTTGTGCGGTGCATCGGAGAGGCGGCCGCGTAGCGCTTCCTTCCCTCCGCTCCTGCTGAAGGAAGGGGTGGGGCGGGGCGCTTGCGTGACGGATGCGACGGCATCCTGCTCCGCGCGGGTGGGGGGCTGCTCGCGACAGCCTCCCGCTTCGCGCGCGCGCGGGGGGGACGGGCGCGACTGTCGCTCGCTCCTGGCGTGCGCGGGGGGACGGGCGCGACTGTCGCTCGCTTCCCGCGTGCGTGGGGGCAGCGCGAGAGGCTCCTGCTTCTCGCGCAAGCGGGGGAGGATGGACGCGCGAGCCACCTCCGCCTCCGGGACGCTGCCGCTTCCCCGCTTGTTCCTTCGCCTGTGGAAGGAACGAGTGGGGAACCAGCAGGCTCTCGGAAGAGGCTTTTCGCGCAAGCCGCCCACCCCGGCTCACGCAAAAAGCCTCAGTGCGAAAAGGGCCAAAGTTACCAAGGAAATGTGAACACAGCCAATAGAAGAGTTCTAGGTGTGAATTATTTTCAGTGTCTTGCTTCCTGCAATGCTAGAATTTTAGGGACTCAAGAAATTTTATTGGGGGGCAAAATTCTTATTTGGGGCAATATCTGCATTTTACCCCCCCCCCATATCTACACCCCTGAACGAATCATTTGTTTCCCTTTCCTCACACCCCATATTTGCACCTTGAGACAGACTTCTGACCCTAGATCCAGTTCTGGAAGGATTTGCCCATCTGTATCCTGAATTGTCTATGGCTTTGTGTCCATTTCCATCTGTTATTTGACTTTTATGTTGCAGTTTATTATTCAATATTAAAGAGGGAATTAATGTGGAATAATTTTTCAAAACAGGCACCTGACATCTCAATTGTTCTTGGAAGTAAATGTTTGATTGTAATGGAACTTATTTTCAAGTAAATGGCCTTTGGAAGTAGATCATATTACATATTACACATATTATCTAGAGGCATTCTTCTATGATGGATGATGTGAAGGAACACAGAATCCAGCAACTAGAGTCAAATTGTTTTTAAAGCTGCAGATAAGGGATAGTTCGCTTCTCTGACTTAAATTTGAGTAATTCACAGTGTTTGTTTCTTTTCGTCTTTTTACTGCATGAGTAATGTGTAATCTGCATGTATGATTGGGAATTCCTTTTTCATCTGAGTGCACTCCATTTTGATTTGTGTACCTCTGGGGTACCTAACAATGAAGATGCCAGTTGTGTGGAGAGCGAGAGGTTTGTTGAATTACAAAGAGCAGACTTTATCAGGGAAAAAAAACTAACAATGTGCTGTACTTTACTACAGTGAGCCCTGGTGGCCAGCTGGAACTTTGAAATTCACTGTAAGCCACTGGGACAGTTAAATCACAACCAAACTTATTTTTAATGAAGTTTTCTAAGATGGCACATGACCGCATAATCATCAAACCTGAACTTTGCTGAACAGCAACAGTTTAAGGAAAAGGCCTACTCAGGCTTTGGGAATGAACACTTCTGACTCTGGAAGTACCTGTCTTGGCCAGCACATAAGATGCAACTATGTATAAGATGCACTGGGGTATAAGATGCACCCCATTTTCAAACAGTATTTTTTTGGGGGAAAAAGTGAGTGTTATATGCCAGCAAATACAGTATGTAAGAGGCAATTAAGTAATCCTTTTTTTTTTTAAAGATGTTGTTATTATTTCCCACCTTTCTCCCAAAGTGCCTTACAATAAAACACACAGTTAAACATTTGCAAAACACAAAAGTTAAAAAGAAATTAAAGGGTAAAAAAAATTAAATCCAGGTTAAGTATTGTTGTTGTTGTTATTTATTATGTATGCTTCTGATTCTGTAAGTCTAGAACACTGATGGGCTAAAGAAATGTAAGCATAGGCAGCTATAACAGAAAAAGGGCCAGTGAGATCTAGCAGTTTGAGTGTAGGACTTCAACCCTGGAGAACAGGGCTCGATACCCTGTTTGGGCATGGAAACATACTCGGCCATCTTGGGTACTCCACACATGTTCAGCCCCAGAGAGAAACACACTAGGTTAGCCTTAGAGTTGCCATACGTTGGAAATGACTTGAAGGCACACAGCAAACAAATAGCAGAGAAAGGAAGATGTAATGAGGTAATCCTTTTGAGGAGGGGGAGGTTTATATCCCACCTTTTTCCTGATTTAAGATTCAAAGTCAAGACAGATAAAAAACACATAGCTAAAATATTAAAAATTTAAAAAAGGTGATTAAACAATTGAAAAATAAAAACCACTTACAAGCACAAACTGTTAAAAAACAAACTAAAAACAAAAACTGGCAAGATATCAGTTAACTGGTGTTGCTTCTCCATCATGCTCATTCAGTGATTGTAGATGTTGTCATACTGAGTTTACTTCCAGCCCCCCAAGCCTGACTTCTACCCTTGAAAAGGAGCAGGAAATTCCCCAGCGTTCACTAATTCTCTCTTGCTGCCACCACCCACTGAATTCTGAATATCTGAGCAGTACAGTGGGACTCTGCTCAGTAGATTGACAATCTCTAGGCTTAAGGACTTTTCCCTTCTCTCCTCCTGAGTGAAAGAAGTTCTATCTATTGTGTGCCGAAGAATGGCGTGGGAATGGAGAAGAAACAGAAGTTTTACAGAAAAGCATTTGTTTCAAAGCATGCAAATAAACAAGATAATACTACACATGAGAGGCTCCCCCCTCCCAGGTACGCATAAGTTACAAGTAGTTATAAAAACAGATACATTCTTTAAGATCAGCCAATCTCCAAAATAATAAAAAGCCCTAACGCGACTAACTACCTTATTCTAGTTACTCACATTTGGGTTCACAGGTTTAGATGGCCTAAGAGAGGAATGAGACCAGGAGGTGAGGCCTAGGCCTGCAGCCTACTACTGGCACAGATCCCATCTCCAGGAGGTTCCTTTGTTGTCTCTCTCCCACATGGCCTCTCAAGGATTTTTATAACTTCTCCTTCGAAGCATGTTGAAGCATCTCAAAGATGCTCACCTCATTCCCTTTGACTGGGCAATTCTCCCCCTCCTGTGACCTGTGAGGCTGACCCACAATAACAATGTAACCTAACCCCAAGATCTCATTAACCCTTGGTTTACCTGAAGAGGGACGTATCCCCCTTCAGCTAAGTCTAGATAATGGGAAGCCCCATTATCACAGATGTGAACATGCTTGGGTCTCACATGCATGTGGAAAGTCTGTGTATGCCTTTGTTCACTGCTTAGGGCTCATTCATACTACAGACTTATTGTGTTACTGTTCAGCTTTAATTGCCATTTTTCCATCTTATGGAATCCTCAGATTTGTAGCTTGGTGAGGCACCACAGGAGTACAGCTGAGAATTTTGAATGCCCCTTTGTACACTGCCTATCCCAGTATTCCACAGGATGGAACCATGGCAGTTAAAGGGGAATAACAGAACTATAATTCTCCAGTGTGAAAATGGCCTTGGTATCTACTTCAGAATTATAGCAGTTTGACACCACATGAACCGCTATGGCTCTATCCTACAGAATCCTGGAATTGTAGTTTGGTGAGGCAGTAGGGCTCTGTGACAGGGAAGGTTAAATACCTCAAAAATTTATAAATTCTAAGATTCTCTAGGAGGGAGATATTGCAGTTTGAGTGGGGTCAAACTGCTATAATTCTACAATGTGGACACATTTGCTTGCTTGTGAATGCTTGTTGTCCACAAAAGGACATAGGCATGCACATAAGCCTCACCATGAAGGTCAGAATAAAAATATAAAAATGTAGCATTTCAGATCAGACATCTACCCAGCTGTATATTTAACAATACCATTTTGTAGGGAACCTTCCAGTAGACATAAAAAACATGGCCTGGGAAGTGTCCTTATATTTCAATGGAAACCCTGTACTTTCATTTGCTTTTTGTTTCCATAAAATTTTTATTCTCCAATATTCTTTTTTTTTCCAATAAAAAATTAGCTCCCACAAGTATTTGCCAAAAGCAAAGGCAGGGCTAAGACCTGGTTAATATGCATCTCATCTATGAATCCGCAAGCTGCTTGCCTCCCCAGCCTGTATTCCTTGCTTCTCCAAAAACAGTGATTGAATTAATCATATCCAGATGTCATCCGGCAAATATGTGCACCTGATCTCCAAATGGCCGATTTATCACCGTGCTAATGGAGGCATTCAGCACATTGAGAACAAGTGCCCCACTTTTCCATTTCCTGGATATATAGCAGATATGTGGCATGCATTTCCTAACACCTTTCAATGGATTTCAAATGAACCTATTGACTCAAGACCTCTTTGGATGTCACGACCAACTCAAAAAACCTGCATGCAGAGAAACATGAGTACAACAATCACTTTCCTGCTAGACACACCTATATATGTGCACCCACACACCCATGTGTGTATGTGTGCGTGCATACACAGCATTCTCACATCTCTCTTACACAGATTTAATAGCCCCCTCACTATGTGTTCTTTCCCCCCATAATAGTTTTTATGCGAAAATGAGATGAGACATTCAGGAGATACCACAGATTGCACTATGAAGAAAGCAGAAAATCAACTCAGGTGGAGTGCTCAGAGAAATAATATCTTCTGCACTTGACTGAGACCTAATTTTCCTTTTTGTCTCTGGAAAGATATGTTAGCATCATCCATGCATTATCACATCCATATCTACTAACAAAGTAATTTCCCACCGGTCCCCTTCCTTTGAAAAGTCCATTTTTCCACATGGGAAACACAACTAGGCATTTGACAGGGATGCCATTTCAGGGGAGGGGAAGGGAAGGGAAAGGGGAGGAGTAGAAAGCCAGCATGGTGTAGTAGTGTGGATATTGTACTACAACCGTGGAAACTGTTACCCAGTGCCTCCATGAAACAGTAGGGAACATTAGCTCAAAGAGGAGGCCTGAGAGAGTGAGGCAACCTTATGAGATCTTTTACAGCTATGTTTATCAGCATTCTGACAGCACAAACATTGGTGTTTGGAATGGACTAATGGTTTTAGTGTTAGGTGACAAAAGGCTAATGGGAATTGTGATAGTGCCTTGGTTGCTGGACAGTTGTGACAACAAAAGGGAAGTTTGGTGGTCAGTGAAAGAGTGATTAAGACAATCAGTTGTCCTGTGGGGCATTATTGTCTCCAAAGCTTGAGTCATTGAAGGCTAACTGTAAGTTCCTTATTACTGGAATTTCCCTGGTGATTTCCTGACTATGACCTGGCCATGCCTTGAGGTCTTACCTGACCTAGTTTTGCAGTGCATGTGTTCAACCAGCCTTTCATTTAGCCACCATGGCCATGCAGCCATAGCAGAGTATAATTTATATTTATGACAATTAATACTTGCCATTTAAACAATATCAAAACATGGGAGTGTACGACCTGGCAACAAAACCAGGATTTGATTCTCTGCTCAGCCGTGGAAGTCCACCAGGTAACCTTGGGTATGTCACACACACTGTCACACACTTTGCCTTAGAGTTGCCATAAGTCAGAAATGACTTGAAAGCACACAACAACAAATGGGGAGGAGTAAGACTCACCAGAAGATATGTGTGCTTAATATCATTGTATGGTTTAGTTATTAGACGCTCCCACACTTACAAACTGCACAATTGTAGCACTATGATGACTCTGCTTTAACTGTCATAACTACATTCTGTGGAATCCTGGAGTATGTAATCTGGGGAGACACTAGAGCTCTCTGGCTGAGAATTTTAAATCCTATACCCTAAACTACAAATCCCAGAATTCCATAGGATGGAATCCTGGCAGTCAAAGTAGAATCAGAGAGCTGTAAAAGTATAGTGTGAAAAGGCCCTTCGTTGATGTAAGTAGTGCCAGGAGTTTTCTGTTTCTGTTCTTGTTTGAGAGAAACAATGAGGTTTTTGTCTAGCTTCCTTCTGACTGATGGGTCCTTTCAGCCTTTCATGACAGGTTCTGTGGCTGACTATTGGATATGTTCAAGATTATTTTATTGTTTCCTTCCAAAGTAGCACATTTTGAGAAAAATTGTTGTGGGTCTATTTCTAATATTTTATACTTGGGATAACAATTTTATCCACAAAGGATAGTAAACAAACATGAAGGCAGCAGATATTTCTTTCAACTTAGTTGAATCTTGCACAAGGCACATAGAAGAAAAGAGGATTAACTAAAAAGGAGTGCTTGGGAGTGTTGTAGTCTTCCACATCCCAAGGCAGCCAATATTTCATGCAACTCCAAGCTTAGACAACAGCAATGCATGTTTTATAGTGAGGACCAGCTATAAGGTACATGTGCTAACACACTTACATCCTGCCCCCACCCCCCAGTATTTGATGTGCTTTCTTCTCCTCTTTAAAGCAGTAAAGCATGTGCACAATGCTTGTGGATGCAGAGAACATCCCTACCTCTCTTAGAATAGAGGAAAGTGTCAGAGGGTGTCAGGAGCGAACACAGTTGTTCCTTGCCATAAAAGGGAAAAAAACCTAGCTCATATAAATCAATTCCACATAGTCCTGAGGAACACTCTCATAAGCAAAAATCCCATTGGTTAGTCCCAACAGGCTAGACCCATTGAATCAATTGTTGAATGGTGAGTCAACACATAGGTAATTTCCTTTTCGGAGCTATTTGCAGCTAACAGGATTAGTATTGCCAGGTATAATACAGGGCAGGGATCTTGTACCTTCCATGGTTGTGTAGAAGAGGGAATTTCAACTGGTGGAACTTGCATGACAAGCAGCACCTGCTGGCATTCCTCTTTCTGCACAACTATTAAAGATACAGAAGCCAGGTACTGCATTTCACCTGGCAACCCTACTTAGAATTCACACCCGTAATGGTGTGACTCCTGTACCGATAGGGCATGTCTTTGATCTCAATTTCCAAAACAGGTTCAGCACCTTGGATAGTTCCACTAAAATCCAAACTTTAGAAATGGAGCATTTTTAAAAACTTGACAGAAAAGGAAGGACAACACTGTCAGTAACCCCTCCATGCGGAGGAGTCCCCCTCCTCATTACTGTCACTTTTGCTTATTTGTTTACCTTCTGTTTCTGGGTCCAAACTGTACCATTGCTCAGAAGATTGAGTAAGGCAAGGGGGAGCACTCCTTTTTGTTTTTTTAACTAGCCATAGCCCTGGAGAAGGCAGAGGGCAGTGTTCAATGGCTAGGGCCAGGAAGCTTTGTGGTTAGTAGTGGCCACCTTACTGGAAACATGGGTTGGCTATGATCCTTGATACCTGTTTAAGTCACACCTTTCAAAGCATATATCAGGAAAATGTGTTATGTTGATGTGTTATCACTTTGTGAATAATGAGAGTGTTACAGGTTTGCTTGTTAGGTTGACCCCACAGTTTTTAGCTTTGTAAACCTGTCACTCTGACTTAGCCCTCTGGCCCCCTTTTAAAATCCCTCCTTGGATCTGGAGTCCTAGGCCTTCAAGTGATCTCACTGTGGATTAATTTGCTTTCTTTATGGTAAATATGACTCACCCAGGTAAATGATGCAGTTCAGGGTCAGTTTCACAAAATAACAAATAGTTTAACTTTAATGAAAGACAGAATGATTGGTCTCAGGTTCCACTTCTTAGTTCCAAATAATTAATATTGTTCAAATTAAGTTATGTCAGACCCTTTATGTTAAATTTACTCAGACACCCCACAGTCTCCTCAGACTCTCACAACAAGCAGAAGGGAAGCTATTTCATATGGTGCTTTTAACTCAATGAGGCCTATATTAATTAATTTGGGGGGGAATGTGAATAAAAATTATTGCCTTGCTATTTGTTTATTTTAAGGTGAAGATCAAAGATAAGGAGTTGTTTAAAGCTTGATTTGCAGCGCTAGAAGATTTTGCATTGAACAGGAACTCTGATATGCAAACTGCCTATAGTCTCTTTAAGAAGAAACAATTAAATTTATAGTCAAATAATTCATGCAAAAAATAAAGATTATCCCTGGTAACATTAATAAAAATAAATTCATTTTTGGAATGTGTTAAAATTAATTAAACTAATTTTTAAAGCTAGTGTTGGAAATTCAGGTCCTAGTCCTACCCTACTATAAACAGAACCCAACTATGTATATAAGACAGATTTAATCAAGGAACCCTGGTGGCACAGTGGTTAAATGCCAGTATTGCAAGCCACAAACCACAAGGTTGTGAGTTCGATCCTGCCGGGCTCCAAGGCTGACTCAGCCTTCCATCCTTTAAGCAGGTTGGTAAAATGAGTATCCAGCTTGTTGGGGGCATGTATAGAAATGTTTCGAAATACATGCTATTTGTAAGTTGATCACTGCCTCGATCCATATGGAGAGGTGGGATACAAATAAATAAATAAATAATAATAAAAAATCCCCAAAGTGGTCCTTCAAGATGGAGGTAGGGTGTTAAAAGCAGGATCGCAGTGTATCCAACAGAATGTACTCTTAGGTAAATATGTGGAGAATTGCAACCTAAACAATCAAAATTGGATGAGCTGGTGAAAAGCAATCTATAGACAGAACTTAGTGTTAATGGGTAGAATTATTCTAAACCTTATTTTCATTTTTAAAAATCTAATTTCTTCCTTTTACTTGTATTTTGTGAACAGATGTATTGTACTGTTAAATAACTATATAAAGATCTCTGTTATTTTTATATAATAATTTATCTCATAAATCTCCAATAAATATTCCTATTCATAATTTAAGGGGATTATGGCAATTGAGCCATATTTAAGAAGTCTTTTTTTGGTATGAAATATGTTAGAAATTGCTAGGTGCTCCAGTATTAAAGTAATGAGGACTGGAAGCTTTTGAGAGATAGGAGATTGTAATCCACACTGGCCACTCTCCTGTGATAAAAGATTTCAGATAAAGAACCTGAAGAGCAATAAAAAGCCTTCAGTTCACTACTCCATTGTCTGCAGTGGAGACATACATGGAGAATGCTTTTCTTGGCAATTTATTTGTCTAGCTGGACTATTTGACATCTGTAGTTACTACCTGCCAGTACTGGATTTTAAACAGCTGTTCATTATTTGTGCAACTATCTCCTGTTGGTAAAATCAGATCAAATCCAGAAAGAAGAAGAGGCAGCAGAGTTGCTATCTTCTTAAAGAAACAAGAACTGAAAAATTCTCAACAGATATTCTATCCAGAATGAGACTTTAGATTTCAGTAGAAATGCCATGTTCAGTTCCAATGCTTTCAATTAAGTTTAGTGTTAATCTCTGTTTAGTTTAATGTTTCTAAGTTCAATGTATTTTGCTGTATATTTTATGCATAATTTATGACAAATCAAGTATGATTGCAGTTCTCACTCCACATTCACAGGTTTGACCTTTACCAATTTGATTATTCATGAGGTGTATATGTGCCTTCCCCCCTCCATTCTTCCCCTTCCATTCCCTTGCCTTTTCCTTGGGTGCTCATGCCTTCCTTCCCTTTCCTCTTACGCACCTGGGCAAAAGGTAAGAGAATGGGTGAGGGAGGAAGGCATGAGAGTGCTTTCTCTGCATGTGGGGCTGCCCCTCTCATTCACTTGCCTTTTGCCTGCATGCATGGAAGGAAGGCACATGCACCCAGGTAAAAGGCAAATGAATGGAAAAGGGAGAATGGGAAGGGAAAGCAGTGTCGGAGCTTGGAGTGTGTGGTGGGGGGTGGGAGGGGGTGGGACTATGGTGTGAGGGGCATGGCCACTGTACAAGGGGACATGGCTGTGGTGCATGGGGGCATGGCCAGGGCTGGAATGCCCCAAAACTATTGCTGCCTGGGGTCAATCGCTCCCCCACCCCCATGTCCCTATGTGACTGAGGGAAAGACAGATGAGAGCTTGGACAAGTTAGCTTGTTTGATTATAGTTCTCCTAAAAAGTTTACTTTTCCAAGTTCTGACAGAGCTAAAAGGTGAGTGAGTGGCTACTTTACGCTGGCAAATTGTCTCAGAACAAGGTTGGACGATTATTTTCCTTTGGCAAGAAAAGGATAATTTCTGCTCCTGGAAACCTTTAAAGCAAAGCACATACTCCTTGCCTCTTATTTAACCCAAGGTCCTCTTATGGGAGTTTACAAATGTGAAAGCAGACTTCTGATCACTTCTTGTACACTTCTTAGTTGCTAGCATGAGAAACCATGCTTCTGGAAACTATTATAGTCCAATATCATCCTGCAAATGAGTTGAGAGGTATGCAGTCTTTTTTGAATGGTAGAGGCACCAGATCCTGTCTGGTCTCGGAAGCTAACCAGGGCCAGCCTTGCCTAGTAGTTGGATGGGAGACAGTCAATGAATACCAGGTGCTGTAGGCTGTATTTCAAAGCAAGGAATGGGCAAAACCATCTTTGAGTATTCCTTGCCTAAAAAAAGTATGAAATCCATGGGATCACCATAAGTCAATGAAACTTGAAAGCGCACATGCACAAACACAGTGAGGCACTCATTTTCTTTTGCATCATTTTATTCAGCCTTTGAGCACATGTATAATGTCCAATTTGCACATAATCATCTTGTTACTCTAAGAGATGGGGGGAGGTCCATCCACAATGCCAATGTCTTAGAATTTGGGGTGATGATCACTCAAAGGAGGCTAGTGAGAGGAGGGTAACAGCAGAATCTTTTCACCTGTGTATACCAGTACTAACTGTAGAGAGAACTCCAATTAAATGTTAAACAGAGTATTTTATTTGGAATTAACAAACACATAAGAAATCACTCTTAAGGACCATACAAAGCTATTAGAAAGTGAAGCAAGAAAGGTGGGATAGAGAGAGATTGGGTGGAAAGGGTGATAGTTGTTGGTCCTGAAGCAGAAGGTCAAAGCAGAGTGGTCAGACAGCACATCTGAAGGTAGCAAGAATGAACAGAAGTCTGGGCACCATGTATTATGTCCAAATACTACCAAATTGGGGCTGGAGCTGGGTTTTTTATACCCTATTTTCTACTTTGAAGGAGGGTACATGGACAAAGTGGAAATGGTTTTTTCATGGGATGGACAAGGAGTCTGGAATGGGATGATTGACTTTAGGTGACAAAACATTGATGGGAGTCCTGACAATCTCTTAATGTTTTAGTGAGGTAGGGTGAATAGGGAAGGTCTCCTTAGGATATGCTCACAATAGGGGTCCCTGATTGTTTAACCTGGGCAATTTTGCTGGTTATTGTTTTCAGGAGTGCTTGCAAGTTACAGTTTTTGAAAGTATTATCTAAAGCCCATCACCACTAGGTTTTGCAGCCTAATTCTCTCCGAACTTATGACCCGGTCATCTCTGAGGTCACCCTGACCTGGCATATGCTTACAACCAGCACACTTTCAAACATGTGCTCCAGTCATGAAATATGTCCAATTATGAAAACAGCACATCTCACAGAGTAGGGGTGTATGATGTGGTAACAGTCTTTTACTGGAATGTGCATGCATCTTAAGAAAAAAACAGTTCCAGCTGGGAGATTTCTGCTTCTGAAACCCTTTGGAGTATTCTCCCTAGATCACATGGCTTCTAAAGCAGCTTGAAAACACAAGTTCCAAACTGAGTATAGAAAACTTCTGTTAATCTATTTGATAAGGCATAGGAATAAAGTTGTCAGAGGCAGCAATACATTCATTTTTACATTTCTACTTGAAGGCTATAGCATTTCAAGTTGTTGTTTTTTTTTTTTTTGTGGGGGGAGGCGGTTGCAAAAACACAAACAAACCCCAGTCTGCTTGAAAATTGGAATAAGTTCTTGAACCATTCAGAACCATTTTTCCCCAGTGTATTCTATCACCATTAAGGTTTGCTTTTACTGATGTTTCCACCTTCATTTCAAGGGAATGAAATGGCAGCTTGTCTATCACACGATGAGTGAAAGCAGCAGTAAACTGAGACTGGAAAAGAAGTACAATCCACAAGGGAAGCAGCACTCTGGGCTTAATGTATTCCCACCAGAAATCACAAAAGTCGTCCAGGGTCTTATGTGTTTATCATTAAAGATCTACAATGTTTACGTGACTAAAGGCACCTGTGTATATTTATATTTTGTAGCTACATAGAGACATTTCACAAGCGTATCAGAAAACTGCCAGTAAGTGCTCTTTGTGCTTGCAACCATAGGCAGAAATGCAAATGCAACTGGAGAGTGACTGTGGCATATTCTTAATTATGTTGGCACACTTTTGTATTGATTTTAGCTCTGTTAATTACTAAAGTATCAATATGTTGTAAAATACCGTGCATTCATTATCTTTACTTGCAGTCCATTTAAATAATTACAAACATACACACACTCACAGAGCCCTCAATAAGTACCGCCGCTGAAATGGCAATGTACTCTTTTTCTCCCTACGTACACTTCATTACACAAAACATCAATCTATGTACTGGTCAGAATCCTCTTTCCAATAATAAACATGTTAGATGTTTTTCTGACTTGGTATTTTTTTAGAGAGGTTGTAAAATAACACGTTCATATTGAGAACACCTCTGCACTTTTCTCTGAATGCAATTAGGGATAGTTATGTTTTCAATTCTGCTGGGATTTCAAGTTTTTCCAATTACTGGGAAAGTTTTGTCCAATTTGAACATTCCTCTTCTTTCCTATAGCCCTGAAGAAACTTTATGAAGTATTTTAGCTTTGAAGAATATTGCTAGCTGGATGAGGAATGTGAGGTAGCAATTTAGGTATAATATTGTTGTTGTTGTGTTCCTTCAAGTCATTTCCAACTTATGGTGACCCTAAGGTGGGTCTGAGACTGACAGTGTCTGATGTGCCCAAGGTCACCCAGTGGGTTTCCATGGCTGAGCAGGGAATCAAACCCTGGTCTCCAGGGTCATAGTCCAATGCTCAAACCGCTACACCATCATGGCTTTAAGACACAATATTAGAAGGACACAAAATGTTAAATGAGAAAGCAGGTGGTAACCATCTCAATGTGGGGAAATACAGTAACAGCCAAAGGATATGCCCTCACTACAGTGACTCTCAATCAGAGAACACATGAAACAATTTGTGCACAGGAGAACCAGTCTGGTATAGCGGATTAGAAGAGTTGGATAGGAACTTGGAAGATCTAGTTTCCTAGGAGACATGTAATTCAGTGGACATTTGGGGCGAGTCATTCTCTTAAGCTTCACTTACCTCATAGGGTCATTATCAAGGTAAACTAAGGAGGAAGAGAGCCATATACACCATCATGAGTACTTTGAAGGAAAAGCAAGGCATAAATGTAACTAACAAAGCAAATACAAGAGGTTACCTAGTAATTTCCATCCTGTCTTCCACAAAATTCACCCTCATTGTCATCATTGATTTGTCTCATGAGCACTTTTTCTTTTTCCCCAAGCATCCTACAGCATATTCTCAGCCAATCTGCAGCTCAGTGCAGTTTATCCAGCATGACTGGGCTTAAGTAGGAGGTCAGATTACCTGACAGTGACCAATCATCTCAGAATATTTTGCACTACACAGGTATAGTACTTTGATTCCATTTTAACAGAATCTTGGCAGTTACAGTGAAATTATAGTGCTATAAGTGTGTTGTATGACTTAGTCCAAGCTTGCAGAAAGACTTAGAAAATAAATAATTCTTAATGGAGAGCAAGTGCTCTCCAGACTGCTCAGTGTAACTGCAAACTTCAAAATGAGAATGCACATGCATTTAAAAATAATTCAGGTGGATCAATCTAGTTTTGTTAGGGAGGTGGCATGATTGGTTATGCATTTTCCACTTTTTTCTATGATGTTTAAAGGGTTCTTTCTGTGTGACTCAGATTGTGCTTAAAAAAACAAAACAAAACAAAAAACAGATTGTGCTTCCAGTGATTCATTAAATGACTGTGAAACGCTAAACAACTACAAACGTATCACTCAGCCTTTGTGTTCTAGTGATTTTTTTTTCTAGTGATGTTATTTTATAATATCACTAGAAATCTGTAACACTTGTTTTCTAGTGATATTGTTTTATAAACAATGAAAATTAAACAAAACAACAACAAACCCTCTGAAATCCAGAATTCTATCCAAGGCTCTAAAGGGTGAAGCTTATAGGCAAAAAGCCAGGAAACGAAAAGTCTGAGTGTTATAAGAGGGAATGTAACTGAGATCCAGAATGCAGTAGTGAAACCAGAAAGCAGGTTTGTTCATTACTCATGTTTAAAGTGATAATTATGTAAATGTTTATTTTGTAATTTATCACCTCAACTGATTTTGCTACTAAGGAGGAAAGGGTAAACTATCTGAAGCTCTGTTAGTCTGTTTTGCTGATTGTCCTTAAGGAAACAATATTGGGTGTGTTGGTACCACACAGTTACATTAAGTTTCATGTCAGTTTAATCATCATAGTTCTATCCAATGGAATTCTGGGATGTGTAATTTGGGGAGGGACACAGAATTCCCTGTAGACAGACCTCAGTTTTCAATCAGAAAATTTTAAGTATCTCTCAAACCTACAAGACTCACAATTAAATAAGATCAAAACCATGACAGTTAAAATGGTCTGGAACTGATATGGTTATGCAGTTTCACTTGTGAGGAAGGTGGGATATAATACACACACACACACACACACACATCTATATCTATATCTATATCTATATCTATATCTATATCTGGAGAGAGGGGAGAGAGAGAGAGAGAGAGCGTACATACACCCACTGATATCCACAGTACAGTGTTAACAGTACTCATATTTCTCTATACTTCTCTTCTGGAGAGCACTAGACCTCTCCCTTGCACTACAGTATTGAAGCTCCCTAGCAAATGGTTTTAAGTACCTCACCAAATTACAAATCCCAGGAACCCTTTCACAGTACACAATTATAGTGCTATGACTCTACTTTAACTGCCATGGAATCCTAGAATTTTCATTTAACAGAGAGGCACTTACAATTCTCAGCCAGAGAGCTCCAATGCCTCATCAAACTACAAAACTCAGGATTTCACAGGACAGAACCATCACAGTTAAAGGGGAACCATAGTGCTACAACTGTGTGATGTGAAAGAACCTAGGACAGTGATTCCTAAACTTTGGGTTTCCAGGTGTTTGGGGCTTCATCTCCCAGAATTTCTGACTGTTGGCCAAGCTGATAGGGACTTCTGGGAGCTGAAGTCCAAAATACCTGGAAACCCAAAGTTTGGGACCCACTGAGCTTAGAATTTCATGAGATGGATCCATGGCAAATTAGAGTGACATCAAAGGGTTGTGCCTGGGTAGTGGGGATAGCATTATGAATCTCTGGATTATTTTAACAGAGAAAACTTTGTGACCTTGCATCACATACTATCTGCAAGCACACTGCTGATCCCTGGTACAAATATTTTTCTTCTTGGCTCTGTTTTGTTTTATTTTACCATCCTTGCTTGATAAAGTAGACAGATGGTTTTGAAAGCTAGCATGATGAATTTTGTTCATTTTACTTAATGTTGCTTATATCACAGTTGTTGTTGTTGTTGTTGTTGTTGTTGTTGTTGTGTGCCTTCAAGTTGTTGCTAACTTATGACAACTTAAAGCTAACCTATCTCAGGATTTTCTTGGCAAGATTTATTCAGAGGGGGTTTGCCTTTGCTTTCCTCTGAGGATGAGAGAAGCATGACTCATCTAAGATCACTCAGTGGATTTCCATGGTTGAGTGGGGATTTGACTAGGCTATTTCTGCACTACACTCTTATAGTACAATTATTCCACTTTCAACATCCTATGGAATCCTGGAGTTTGCAGTTTAGGGAGGGGACAGCTGGCCGCTCCCTAATCTGCAAACCCCAGGATTGCATAGGATGTTGGTGGAATAATTGCGCTATAAGAGTGTAGTGCAGAAATGTCCACAGTCCAACACTCAGACCCCTACACGTTTTGTCCTTTTATCACAATATCCAGCAGCAAAAATACTTGTGCTAACCCTGCTGCTGCCTGCCCCAATGTGCCCTACCCTCACCCTGCTGTTTCCCACACTGACCTCAGCTACACTGGACCTCAAATTGACAAAAACCACAGAAAAAGGTACAATTAACATGAGGAGCGGCGGATGGGAAAGATAGGAAGTGGTATTTGGCTCCAATCCTCTTTAGAAGCTGGTTTAAGATCCAGTCGACCCACCCCAACATCTCACTCCCACAAAACTGGGTATACTGTAAGCCCTGATGAATCATATTACCACTGTGGTTGGTATTATAACCATCTTGTGTTCCTAAATGTTATTTTAAAAAACCTCCTTTTCCTGTCCAAAACATTAAGTTAGACCTTCCTACTAAGGGCTTGTCATTCCATCCGGAGTTCCCCTCTGCCCCTAAATACAAAATGTCACTCAAAGACTTTTGTTTCCTGGACAGATTGTGATCTGGTATGTAACATCAAATATTGTAGAGGAGAAAAGAAACATATTGCCATGTGACAGGCTACTTTAACCCTTACTTTGAGCTGCAACTCTGGGCACTTCTCTTGATAGAATTGTTCCTAATTTGCTCCCAGTTAATTATGTAGATTTTGGATTCCATGTATTCATGGCTGTAATTAGAATTAGATGTCTAAACATACATCAACATAAAAGAATCATCACTATCATTTGTGTGGGATTTTTTCCATTCTCAAAAAGGTTGAAATGCCTCTCCAAAAGTTTACGGTAGTTAGCAGGAATAAGAGTTTGATACTAAAAATGCTGGTATTTTTGGTCCCACTTTTTTCCTTTTGGCTTTCTGTCTGCCACTCAAATGTGGCCCCACAAATGCCTCTGAAATGGAGATGAAAGCCTTCATGGCTGAAAATGTTTATTCTGATTCAAAATTTTTGGAAGCATTCATTGACCCATTTATTGAATTCTTGTCCATCACTGCAATAAGCCACCCTCTATCCTCACAATTTCATCCTATATTTACTTAACAGACAGTCAGGCTTTCTATATCATGGCATGCTCTGTTTCATCTTATTGTCTGAATCTGCAGTTAGGGTTGGGCTAAAACAGGGCTTCGTTTTTGTTCACATTGTTGAGCAGTGTAGAATGCTTCCTGTGGCAATTTGTTTTCAACTATGTTCTGAAGGGGTTTACTTATTTCTCCACTAGTTCCTTTTGTTCCAAGAAATTTCAGCTAGTACTGAAATCTGATTGGTCACATAATATGACACCATGCTATATACTAACTGGCTGGGATCATTTGTGTGACTGTTCTGTACATATTAGCATTCACTCTCAGCTGACTTTGTTTACCCTCTTTGATATCATCTCATAGCCAAAATCCGATGGTCACAGAGTCTAATGTCACATAGTACACTACAGAATCCCAGTCTTATTGAATTAGCTCACCATGTGATCAATCCAGATAGAATCCAGATAGAAGATCCAGTAATAATGAAGAGAAATAATACCAAAGGTGCTGCAATACATAGGTTCTTGCACTTATGTCCCATCTTTTCCTCCAAGGAGTTCAAGGCTGAATATACAGTCCTCTCCTCCTATTTTTTATCTTCATAACAATCCTTTGAGGCATAATAAAATAAACAAACAAATAAACAAACAAATAGATTAGCCAGAGACATAGTGACTGACTAAGAGTGGCTCAGAAAACTTCATGACCAAAGTGCAATTTCAACTCTTATGCCATTTCTGCACAAGGTTGATATATCATAGCAGTGTTGAATTCTTACCCTCCGGTCTACACGTTGTACCATTTCAGCACCATAGTTTTCCTTGTGGTTCTGCATGTTTTCAGCTCCTAGAATGGTTCACTGCGGTTCACTATGATGCAAAACCGCTGTACACGAAAACTGGAAAAACTCTGACGTAAATCTCCCAAATCGGTTCTGCTTTGGTTTTCGCCTACATGCAGAAGTGTAGCATCGATTCACATCGCCGAAGTGGCCGGCTATGGGCGTTCCCAGGCTGTCCCTTCTGTCATTTCTGTCCCTATTTCTCTCTGCCCATCAATGACAATAATGACACTGCCATCATTATTGTCTTCCTGTGTTAAATGGACAGCAGGAAGAGAATGGATCTGGTAATGGACTATTAAGACATTTTTTTCCCCACGTATCAACGAACATCATTCCTATGCACAAATGTAGCAACATTAAAAAATGGACCAATCAGTGATGGCGGGGCAAGGGGAGGGAGGGAGGGGAATGGGAGTGGCCAGGACCTTGCTGTTGTGGATGCAGCAACTGCTGTTCTCCGCAGTAGTACGATATAAATGGGGTAGTGGTGGTGCAGACAGCACAGTTTCTGAATTTCCGAATTCAGTTTCCGAATCAGAGTATAAAAACACCGCTCTTGACATGCAGTGAACTGTTCTGCCCCTCTCGTGCGGAAATGGCCTTAGTCTTCCATGTCCTAGTCCACAGTTCTGACCACTGTGCTGCACCAGCTGTCCTCTGGAACAACAGTAGCAAATATAATTGCAAAGAAGGTAATAATCTCACAGTTAGCTTTTTAAAAAGAAACTTTTACTTTACTAAAAATAAATAAAAAAAAACTCCTCTCAGTCTACAAATTGAAACAAAACATGCCTTACAGCACTATCACCAAACCACCATCCATTTTCTCAAGTGACTGTCCTGGTTTCTGTCTTAACTTTCCATGTTGTGAAATTATGGCTTATATAATCTTTCAGTCTTTTTGCCTGCTTAGCAGGATTTTTTTAAAAAAATCTTAATTGTTCTACATAGCCTTGTAAATAGCCTAAGCTTTTTGACAAAAAGTGCTGGGCTCATTTCTATTTTAACCTATCCTTGGCCCCAAAGGCTGCCAGATGGAATCAAATTCTTATGAAGGCTCTTGAGTAACATCCGTATGTCTGCCAGCTAATAGTCTTTTATTAAGCAATTGGTTGGCCAGCTGATGTGACTTCAACAAGAACAAACGTCTGGGAAATAGTTAGCCATCTAATTGTTATATTTTATCAGAATTTGAGGCAGGTTGTCAGAATATGAGGAGATTATAATTTTCCTTTCCAAGCCAAAAGGTGAGAGGTTGATAACACTCTGTGTGTGTGTGTGTGTGTGTAAGAGAGAAATTGTGTGGGGGAAAGGACAGTAGGTGGGTGGGTGCATGAGAAAGATACTTTTCTGGAGTAGAACTCCCACAGTCCCACAGTAAACATGACCAGTGCTGGATTGAGGAATCTGGGAATCATATTCTAAAAAAGGAACTTTTCTGAATTGTGTGTTCATGACCATCTCCGCACTATACTCTTAGAGCGTGATTATTCCACTTTCAACATCCTATGGAATCCTGGGGTTAGCATTTCCCTAAACTGCAAACCCCAGGATTCCATAGGATGTTGAAAGTGGAATAATTGCGCTATAAGAGTGTGGTGCAGAAATGGCCCATGTACGTGTGTTTGAAGGAAAAAAAACAATCAGCAATTTGGAACAAGATAAAGAAAAGGAAAATGTGAGTCAGTTAGGGCAGAAGCACTTTGAGTGTGCAAGATCTCTCTCTGGAATGACATTAAGACTGTGGTGTCTGCTCTTTGCTTCCATCCGTATTCTTCATTCATACCTGGAAATAAAGCAAATGTTACATAACTCTGTCAGTGCTCCCTCAGTCAAAAGATGCAAACCTGGATTTCTTTGCCCTTGAAACCTCTCATTGCTCATAGAAGTGAGGCGCTCCTATTTAGTCTGGATCTAACTCAGAAAACATTTACACCAGTGGCAAAAATCCTATGGAAGTTCATGTGCTTTTTTCAAAGTGGACCAGACCCCCTAATCTTTCCTCTAATGATATTAAAGGAACTTCTTTTTCAGTGGTTTTTCATCATGTATTATATGCTAAACATGCTCTTGGGCACCACAGATTAAATTTTTGATGCTGCATCAAAGCAACTTTTGATGCTAAATACTTTCAATCTTTGATTGGAGCATTGGCAACATCCTGTAATCTGCACATCTGTAACAATTACTTACATATATTCATGCTATAAGAGAAACACTTAATAGAACCAAGCAGTCATTCGATCTGAAGCCAATTCATTCAAAGGCTAATGATGAGTGTAAAATATGTAAGCTGAGCTTTGCCATGGTTCAAGTTGAACCACTTCCAACAGATTTTCACATCCCATATATAACTGATCGGTTCACCTTAGGGTTGCTGTAAGTCAGAAGTGACCTGAGGGCATGTAACAACAATACAACTGAGAGCCAGAGTGCAAGAACCACCAGACTCTTGAGTATTACTCTGCTTCTTCTCTTATATTCTCCAACACTGGGGCCCAGATCATCCACCTTGTTGTGGATTTGGTAAGCTGAGCTTTCTGCCTTCCAGGCCCTGTCTATCCAGCTAGGATGTCAACTTTTGTTTCTGCTACAATTTGCTCTCAAATGCTTTGTGTCTACCTCGGCCAAAAACGTTTGCTGGGCCAAACACAAATTAGAAACTTATTTATTTATTTAGTTATAATATTTGTATGCTTACTTTTCTGCCAGAATGGGACCCCTAAAATCATAAAATATAAAATCATAAAAACCTGTAGCAATATGCAATTTTAAAAACAGGTAAATAAATAAATAAATAAATAGATAAATAAATAAATACAGTCATCCCTCCACATTCGCTAGGGTTAGAGGTACAGGACCCTGTGAAAGTGAAAAAACTGTGAATAACTCTAAGCCCTCCGAAACCATGTTTAACGCACACAAAAAAGTATGATCACCATATTCAACCCAGTGTGGATTCCTTTGAGGCATCAGGTTCCTTCACAAGGCAGAAGTGGCTGGCTGGTGGGGCTTATTGCCACTTTCACTGCTGCCCCACACCATGTTTAATAGGGACATACAAGCTTCATTCACAGTTTCTCAGCCTCATGAAGCTTGCAGTCCCTATTAAAAATGGCATAGGGAGGCAGCAGAGGTGATAGCAAATAATCCATGAATAATCAAATCCACAAAAGTGAAACCCGCAAATGTGGAGGGCTGACTGTAGCTCTCCAGTTCACATAAAAGCCTCCTTTAAAAAATATTTTTGTTTGCTGGCAAAAGGAGAGCAAAGAGGGGGCCAGCACAGCCTCCCATGGATGAGCATTCCATGAGGTGGGAGCAGTCACTGGAAAGGTTCTTTCCCGTATCCTCACCAGGCAAACCTGGAATGGTGGTGGGACTGAGAGAAAGCCTTCTCCTGCAAGTCATAGGGCTCTAGCAGGTTTGTATTGGAAGATGTGGTATTTCAAATAGTTTGGGCCTAAGCTGTATAGGGCTTTTATAGGTCATAACTAGCACTTTGAATTGTGCCTGGAAACAAACAGGTAGTCAGTGGAGCTGTTTTAACAAGGGAGTTAAGTGCTGGCCCCAGTCAGCGTTCTGGCTGCCACATTTTGAACCTGTTGAAGTTTCCAAACAATTTCCAAAGGCAGCCCTATATAGAGAGCATTACAGTAGTCCAGCCTATCTATCTGAATATCTATTCTCTGATACAAAGTGTGAGCAAGTCTCAGTCCAAATCCTGAACAAGCTGTTTGGTTTGGCTTTGCAGCAGAGAGAGGCAAGCTTTATTTTAGGGGAGGGACCATGGCACACTAATAGAACATCTGCTTTGTAAACAAATAGCTTCTTGGTTCAACCCATGAAATCATCATTATCATCATTATCATTATTATTATCTTTACTAATATCCCATCTTTTCCTCAGTTTGGGACTCAAGGCTATTTACAACGGTTCAAACAAACATAGTTAAAAATTAACAGCATGCAGAAATTAAATAGCAATTAAACTCATCCAAAAACTTTAACTTGGTTAAGCCAAATTAAAACAACAACAAATAGAAGTCCAGCACATTATACAAAGCCTGTTTCCCCTGAAAAATTAATTTTCAAAGATCTTCTGGAATAAAAAGGTGTTTTTTTTTAACCTGCTTATGGACTAATAGTAAGGAAACACCTCCAGTTTTTTAAAAAAAGATCAGGTAATTGGGAAGACATCTGCTGGAGACCTTAGAGTGGACAATACTGGTCTAGGTGGAGAAACAGCCTTCCTACATGCCCAGAGATGGGAAGCCTCAGGTCCTGAGTCCAAATTTGGTTCAGTGGGGTTCTCCTCATGGTCTTGCCTCTTTCTCCATGACACCTTTGATGGCTTCCCAACCCTTTTTTATGAGTTTTCCCTCATCATATTTTTCTCAAGGTTTAAGTGCTGGCTGTATTAGATTTAAGCTATAATGTACAGATTTTTTTGGTTCCACTCTTTTGCCTTTCGCCCCACTCACCACTAGAATGCAGCCCCCCCAAAAAAACCCTTCAGTACCTGAGTTGAAAGAGCTTTCCCCTCCTTGCTATACACCCACAAAACTCTCCAATATATCCAAACTCTGCAAAAGTATGGTATCAGTCCTACTGGAAGAAAAAAAAATCTGTTTGCATAATACATACTCAAAACACAGTGCTTGTCTTGAGATTACAACTGAGAGAGATGCAGTTTTATGCCTGTGTGTGTAATCTTTAAATATTTGCTTTTTATAAAGGGTCTGCATTTCAACACTGTGGGTAAGATCAAACTGAAGAAGGCAGCTCTTTATTTTACTAGGAAGAGCCATTTAAAAAAAAAAATAGAGCAGGCTTCATTTTCACCGAATAAACCAGCAGGTGATCTCTTATGCATCTGTTTTCCCTTGATCTTACTGCATGAGCGACACCTGCTTTACACTAGCATTAACTGTCAAAACATTATTTAGCTGGTAGACGCCTTCTACAGAAACTTTCATTAATAAGAAAAAAGTAGCAATAATTGAATCCTTTATAGTCTCCATCTAATAGAAAGGGAGAAAGATGGTGCTCTAACCTAAGGGGAAAACACATCTGGGTTTTCTCTTTGCCCCTAAGATCATGTCCTCGCCCTTCCACTATAATAGCTTTGATTCACTATACCTTAGAGGAAGATAAAATTTGCAATGTGTGCATATGATCACAGAAATGCAACAGCATCCCTCTGTTTCTTTCCCCTTCTCCCTCTTCTTCTGTTAACCCCTGCAGGAATCACATTAAATAAATATATAGCAAGCTGCCGTGTCACAACAGGAAGACGTACAATTATAAGGCCAAATACCCAAAGGAAATCAACCCAAGACTTATTAATATCCAGACCCTACAGAAGACAACTGTCAGACAATTGGTCAACAAGGTACATCGTATCTGTTAGATACTGACTAACCCATTATGATCTTTATGGAGTGTCCTTTTGGGGTCTAGATCTTCAAATATGAGTTGGAGGACCCTTTCCTTTTATTAGTTGCTAAGCTCTTTATACTTTTACCATATTGCAGCAGGTTAGAAGTCTGAGCTTTATTGTCTTATGTTATTGAAAATCCAGACTCCCTCAGCCTTCTCCCTCAGGTCAAGATTTGTCTGTGAATACATTCTCATTTCTCCTTGTACAAAGGCTGTCTGGAGAGAGGCAGAAAAAGATTATGACTGTAATATACTTAAATCCAATTTATTTGCCTGACTAGAAACTTCCACACTTCACAATTGCTTCCTACAGAAGATTTTGTACTTAATTCTTTCTTGGCAGTAAAGAGCAAGTCCGATTCAGCTCATCTGACGGGTATATACATGGCATACACACCTGAGCCACATGACAAAACACTGCAGGAGACAGGGGTGAAAATAGCAAATTTGCACATTTACTCTAATGTGTTCACACTTTATTTTAATTTAAGTACGATTAATTGGCTTGCTAGAAATAGCTCTTTAAAGCTCATGTGAAAAGGGATGGATCTTTAACTAGATAATCAGACAGCTGACACAAAGGAATTTCATACAGATGTACAACTGTTTGCGTTTTAACTGAACACAAACCCCTTTTCATTTGTCTTCTAGCACAAGACTTGCTACTGCTGAGTTATCACTATGCCCTAAAGGAGCACATCTGTATATCACTTGCCTTGCATCTTAGAAGAAAGAGAAAAAGGGGGGTTAAGGATTAAGTGGTCAAGAGCATTGGGACTCAAACTGGTCCTTTCTGAAAGCAGAAAGCACTGGAAGTACTGGAAATTAATTTGGCTTAGCAGATTTGTTCCACCCTTGCAGACCCAAGCCACAGAGAACAAGGAAATCTGTGGCCTGATTGGCTGGCATCTTTTTTGTAAGGTGGCAGTAGATTCTACACCTAAGAAACAAGTCAACACTACTTTGCTTTCCCTGTTTGGATGTTTCCATTGCACTCCCTTTTTGTCTTCTTCTGCCTCTGTCACCTTGAATTTGTTGGTTGCTTTGCTTGAATGTAACCACTAAGTCCTCTGGTATGGTACTTGGCCTGTTCTTGCATAGACAACTAAGGAATATAGATCCAAAGCAGCTTGTTGATACAGGACTTTTTTTCAAAGGCCACAGTCCTCTGAGATCAGTTCAATCTAACATCTGTTCATACTCTAGGCTTCCTTAGCTAGAAAACCTTAAGGAGCCATGTGAGAGGGAGTTATACTTTCTCTGTCTTCACATTTTTGAGGCAATAAGTTTATCTAGCTATCTGTCTATCTAATCTGTATCTCGGGAAGAATGAGTTTGGGTTTGAGGCTTTTAGTTTCAACTGTATTATGGAGAAAGCACTGTTCTAAATGTATCATAATTTGTACTATATTATATTGCTTGAATTTTGATATTTGCATTAACTTTGCTGACCTACACTGGAGATCTTGGAAATGAACTAGAATACATAACATTTTTCAAGCCCTTTATTTTGTGTGTGTTTGTTGGGGAGAATGGTACCCAAGTCTCATGGTGACCTGACTTCTACTGTCTCATGTTGTTAGAAAATGAGTTGCATGCATCTCTTTATATTTGCCACAGTTGTTTGAAATCTCCAGCTCTTTGTTAACCGCTTGGTAGTTCTTTATTATTTGTACCCTTACAGATTTGTACCCTTACATTTCAGCAACAATGAGCAGCTGTTTTGGCAATGAGCAACACTGGTGGTGGCTGGTGGGTAGAGGCGTGCGCATATGCACACATCCTAATATGTCAGCTCTCAGAGAGAGGAGATACAGGCCCTTTCCACAGAACGTTGTTGTCCCGCAATGGAGACAGGAGAAGGACCAGACCCAGATGATGCTTATGTACAATGCCATCCATGACCCATTGTTCCCCCATCCCCAGGTGGTGCAATTGTGCCACAAATCATTGGTGGGTTTTACTTGTTGATGACAGGCAATTGTGCAGCCCTCCGGCCATTTCTGCACTAGTCTGTTATAGCGCTATTATTCCACTTGCCAGGCAGCCCCTCCTGAAACTGCAAACCCCAGGATTCCATAGGATGTTACAAGTGGAATAATAGCACTATAACAGACTAGTGCGGAAATGGCCTCCCACTGCCCTCCCGCACTTACCTGAGCTGCAGAGGGGCTTTGGAGCCCCAGTGCAGCCTGGGACAGTGCCCAACTGCACTGCAGAAGGAAGAAGCGTGGCCTCCTCCATTCCCGCAGGCAGCTGGTGCAGAGGGGAGTGCTCTTGTCACATTCCCTTCCAGGGAGAAGTTCTACTGGGATCCCTGCAGGATGCCGCTGGGATCCAGTAACCTGTGGAAAGAGCCATAAACTTCCCTATCTTGAACACTGAAATCAAAGGATGGTGTTACTGGGCAGTGGTAGTAAGTTAAAGCCAGGACTTGAAAACAACAAGTTACAAAAACCTATATTAACTGTAACACATTGTCCTGTATCTTATTGTGAGTCTCAACTACAAAAGACTACTGAATCAATGGGAACTTTCCCAGTCACCTGGTAAACATTTATGTGTTCATTCAGCAAGTCTGCCCTGGTTGGGACTAGCAACTAACAATGGGATTTAGACCATTATTTTTTGTCGGGGGACATAACTGGCAGGTGTAATTATACTCCTTTCCCAAAACAATTCTGATATTGTTAGTTTTCTTTGAATGAGTTTATGCATTTCTGTTTTCTTATTATTTTGGTGGAATATGCTTTGGGAGGCATTTTGATGCCCTCCTCCCCAGATTTATAAGACATAACCTTTCATATGGATCCTCCTCAAGGGAATTAGAAAAAACTAAGAAAAACATGAGAAGTAGCAGAATAAGTTATTGTATAAATTAGGCAATGTGAATGTAAAACAGGATTCTTCAAGGGCCTTTGAACTGGTTACATAATTGGTTACTTTTTAAAAACACTTTCCAGTCTCTAGTTTCAGCCTCTCTCACCTTGTACTGATCTCAGCCAAGACAGCTGTTTTCTTGTTACTCTTACCAGGGTGGGCAACTATGGAAATCTAGGTGATCATCTTAGCCCCCCTGGAGACCTTGGAGGGCTGCATCCCCCCACTGCATCCACTCCCTCACAAAAAAAAAAATTAATCTTTTTATCCCAAATGCCCTCTAGGGGA
This sequence comes from Ctenosaura bakeri, assembly GCA_948474755.1. NCBI lineage: Eukaryota > Metazoa > Chordata > Lepidosauria > Squamata > Iguanidae > Ctenosaura > Ctenosaura bakeri. Next base: position 282,338 of record CAOLHI010001504.1, read on the forward strand.
CATGTGAGGCATTGTCACCTTGCTTTTGAACTTCCTGGGTTTCTAGAGGGTATTTGAGGAAAAAAGAATTTTTTGGAAAATGTTACAGACTCTTGACTGTGGGAGGAGCTCCAGATTTGGAGGAATTTTATTTTATTTTATTTTATGTATTTAATTAATTTATACCCCAACTTTTCTCCCAGCAAGGGTCTACACAAATGGCCGTGCAGGCTTCATATGGCTTCACTCTTTGCCTACTCCTGCTCTTCGTATTGGGAAGCAACACTATCAGAAGCATCAAAACTGCGGAGGGATATGAGAAATGAAAGTCTTTCCTACCTGACTGAGACACTTGGTTCAACAGCAGCACCAGAAAAGTAATTCCTATCACGCTCCCAGTTTTATAGCTGGGTAGCAGGGTAAACTGATGCCATTTCCGCACTAGACTGTTATAGCACTATTATTCCACTTTCAACCTCCTATGGAATCCTGGGGCTTGTGGTTTCGGGAGGGGCTGGCTAGCCCCTCCCAAAACCACAAACCCCAGGATTCCATAGGAGGTTGAAAGCGGAATAATAGTGCTATAACAGTCTAGTGTGGAAATGGCCTGAGTGAGTGTGCTTACCAAATTTGGGGCTGCATGCAGCATGAGGCTTGCAAGCTGTTCACTCTTACCTTAGTGAGAAAAGTGGGAACTGAAATGCTGTGGGTATCATCTGTGAAGGGCCTTCATTACAGCTACCGCAAGTATACAGATATGTAAAGTAGGACTGTAAACCCTGCACCTCTCCAAATGTTGGATTGCAACTCCCAGCAGCCTTAGCTAGCTCATGGTGAGGAACATGGGAGATTTCTTCCAACATCTGGAGAGTAAGACCTTTTGCATTTTCCTGATGTAAAAGGTAAGAAATGGAGCTCTTTAAAAGATTAGATTTTGTATGTAAAAGTGTTTTATACCTAAGACACTGAATTTCCATTGATTTAGAATATAGGACTCACACAACTGTATAAAAGATAATCTAGTCCAACTCCTTGTAGGAAATCCACAGAAGAAAGCTCCTTGATTTAGTTTCTAGATTAATAGGGCAGCACACATGTAAGGGCAGTGATCCTAAGAGAATATCACCAGATAGCTTGCATAAATACAAATACAATCCTCTTTTATATACCATATTGCAACCAATATGAATCAAACATTTTGCCAGTAAAATTACTAATTTTACACAGCTTTTCATCAAGCCTCAGGACTCAAAGACAAAAAGGGCTGAAAACAATAGAGCTGAAATAAATTATCAGTGTGCCTTTAAGATAAGACTCTTCCACAGTGCTGATTGGACTGTAATGAAAACCATTTTGACTTTGGTGTAACAGTGTGTAGTAATAATTTACAAATAAGGAAAATAAGGGAATGATAATGTGTGTGCAGAAATGTGGTTATTTCGTCTTTTTCCACGGGCACACATCAACATAGAAAGCAGTCTTGATGCTCACGCATAGTTCCTCTGGTTCATTTGGAAATCTGTTATCTTTCTTTGGGACAGAGAGAGAGAGAGAGAGGGAGGAAGAAGAAATAGTTTAGGGTTCAGATCTCAGTATAACAAAAGAGAAGTAATAACACAGTACTATAATACATTTTATAGACTTTAAAATCTGTAATATTAGCTATAAAACCTATACTACACGTAAGGCCCCCTCTTGTGGTGATAGTATGTGACTTGTGTAATTGCCAAGAGTGTATATTTGGATGTGTTGAGAAAACAGAAGCATGATTCTGTTCTGTTTCTTGCAAACTTAGTTTGGCAACTTTTATGAGAACAAATATTTCCACAATTTCTTCAGTTCTGTGACTTTTTGCAAATCCAACTGAGAAAGCTGAAAATGTTAGCTGATGCACAATACTGCAGGAGGGCTTAAACCTTTTGGGATCTATGGGCACATCTAGATATTTGTGGCTGCCATGGCTGTTTAATTTATGGAAAACAAGTGAACTACCAAAAGGTGGGGTTTGTGTGCCATCCAGCACAAGAAACAACCTCTTAGACACCAATAGAATATTATTGCTCTTTTCTTTGTTGCTTGCTGTTCTCTGTCAGCCAACTCATCTGCATCTCTTTTTCTCTCACACTGGATCGCCACTTATAAATTCAAGTACATCTCTTATGAGTCACCTCACCCACACAGACATAATCTTGTTTTCTTTTTCTTTCTCATATACATTCTATATGCCTACACCTACCTATTCATTTGCACCACTTTTGATCACCACCCATGAACACATACACCTTGTGTGATCTCTCTCTGTTACATACACAATGTCCCCCCATCTTTGCATTCAGACATACTGATGTCTGTGAACATTCCGTGTACTTATTATGCAAGTGTGCATTTGTACATTTTAAATAGAAAAAAAATGCACTCACATGTTCACACTCATACATGTCTCCATTCTACTTTTTACCATAAGCACAGGAGAAACCATGCTCGCTGTGTTCCAAGAGCTGTTTTTCTCAATCTTGCTATCCCGCATGACTCATCCATAACCCTTTCCTTTTTCCTTTCTTCTCTCCCCTCAAATCCATCTAGCATTGAAGCATGCAGTGCTCCAACAGCTGTCCCATTTTGCCAGGGACAGTCCCAATTAATCCTCTGTCATTATACTTTTCCAGCTATTTTCTTGTCCCACTTTCTCTGTTTGTCACCAGCTTACTCCAGTTGCCAATTCAGTTCAAAATGCAAAAGCAGTTCATACTCATTAACTCGGTAAGGAAGGGAGAAATCTTGCCCTTCCCTGTAGGCTTAGGCAAAAGCAACTAGCTACGGCCTCTCCTAGCTTGTGTGTTCTGCCTCATCAATAACTTTTTCCATCTTGACCATACTCTGATATTGCTTGACCACATGTATCCTTGTTTTCACCTGTGAAATGTTGGAGGGTATGCACTTGCCTGCTGCCCTCAGCCTGCTCCCTCGTCCCCCAGACTTCTTTTGGTTTCCTTGACTCCCCTGCAATCTTTCTTTACCTCATCCCCTTGCAGGCTTATTGCTGTCCTTCCTCCGCACCTCACCCCACACCTGCTCCACCATTCTTCCTAACCCTCTGGGGTACTTTCTCTGTGTTTCCACACATACTTACCTAACAAAGGCTGGAGGAGTCTGCTTTTCTTTTCCACTTCTTTTTCTCAGTGACTGGGTATGCTGCAGAGCAAACCTACAAGTATGCAGCCAACCACTATCCTCATTTCCTAAAAAATGTTTCTGAGCCCCATCTTTGGTCCAGAGATGTTCATGGGAAATGGCAAGGTTTTCAGGCCCTCACTTCTGCTTGAAGTTATTTCAGTAGATGGTATTTTTTTTAAGAAAAATAAAAATAAAAATGAATAAAATAAGTGTCGGGATGCCAAGTAAAGTTTTTCTAGGCCTGCTGGTTCTCACAGACAGGACATTATCTACCCTTGTATTAGACCAAGAGAAGTCAGTGTTGTCCATACTCCATGTTGGAAGCAAAGAGGCATCAATATTTGTATAAAGTGACTAATGAAACAGGGGAGTCTAGATAATTCCTGAGCTTTGTTTTCACTTGTTTCTTTTTTTGTCTATGTACACAAGCCTTTTTGTTCCTTATTACCTGCCAATGTCAGTTCCATTTTCTCTCAAGAAATTATTCGTATCTTGTTTTTCCTTTGTGTGGAAGGAGCATCCATGAGGCTCCAATCCCAGCAATAGATGCTAGCCTACCCCTACACATGAGGACCAGCTTTTAGGGGGGTTTCTAACCAAGGGTAGATCAACTCTTTCGTCCATCTCCTTTCCTATTCTAAGATGGATTTCCTGAGACAATAAATATAGAGTTCCTTTTTTTTTATTATCTTAAACTAGTACCCAGAGTCACTAGCCCCACTTCATTCTGCTTAATATAGATTCCAGATATTCCTATACTTTGTAATACATTTACACACAATTATAGCCCTTTTGATACCACTTGACTTCCACAGCTCCATCCTATGGGAACCTGGGATTTCTAGTTTGGCAAGGTTCCTTAGAATTCACTACCAGAGAGCTCTGGTGCTACATGTCAGGGGAATACATTAGAGAATTCTAAATACTTTTCTATACTATGAATCCCATGATTCCATAGGATGGTACCCTGGCAGTTAGAGTGGTATTAAAGTGCTCTAATAGTACAGTGTGGCTATACCCTGAGTGCCAATTCACATCTCAACTAGTTTGCTTGAATGCCACTGAAATTATTAAAATAACTGAAACACAATCAGCCTCCATTTCCACAAGTTCTGCATTTATGGATTCAACCAACCATAGCTTGAAGAATTTTTTTTTAAATAAAACCCCAAATCTTGATTTTCCCATGCGCCATGCACTACGCTGATATGATGAAAGCATACCTTGCTGTAGTCTCCTGCTATTTCACAAATCCTCAGGCTCTCTCAAGCACTTGTTTGAGTTGTTCAACATGTTATATAGGAGACTCTATTTTACTGTGCCATTGTGCATAATGAAACTTGAGCTTCCACAAATTTTGGTATCCATGGGGGTCCTGGAATCAAACCCCAGCAAATACCAAGGGCCCACTGTAAATGTGACCTGCACAATGTAATCTTATACATGTTTACTGAAAAGTAATGTCTAGTCTGTTCAAAGGGATTATTGCCAAATAAGTGGGTATAAGACTGCAGCCTTTAATAGTGCACCAGTTTGCAGATCATCCATAGCTATGATTCAACATATTTCACAATACATACCAGATCTAAAGCCACAGTTAGGCTTTAGCATGTTTTTGTTTTTTTTGTACTCCTAGGATCATTGTCTAGACTGTGTGCTGATGCCTATTTTTGCCATGAAAAGCCCCAGAAAATGCTCCAAAGCAGGCATGGACAAAGCGCAGTCCTCCATGTATTTTTGTACTGCAGCTCTCAGCATCCTTTACCACTGGCTATGCTGGCCAGAACTAATGGGAGTTGCAACCCAACATTTAGAGGGCTGAACTTTGCCCCTCTGGGGCTGTGCTTACCAGTTCTGATGGGAGCTATATTCCAACAGTATGTCGAGGGCCACAAGGTGCCTGCCCTTGGTTAAAGGCCTGTGATGATATAAGGTTCAGGCTAAGCAGATAAACACTGAGCTTTGTGCTTGGCTAGGAGAGCCTTGGAGTTCTGTTTAAACTGCTCTGAATAATTTCAAGGAAGAGTGGAATAAATGGAATTAAAATACACATACAAATCAAGCTAACATGTATTTATTGACCAAAGTGTACATCTCCAATCGTGGTATCATGGCTTTGGGCTGCAAACTAACAGTTAAGGAATCTAAAGTCGCATTTGTTTCCACTGTTTTGCTGAAACAGCATTCTTGTTTCTCTGGATCATGACCCAAATAGATATATCTATTGGTTTATAGTCAAACTCCTACTGAACAGAACATAGCATGGAAAAAGAACACAGCACAAGACAAGTATGTGTGTGTGTGGCGGGGTTGGGCTCCATATAGGAACTGCTATGCAAACCATGTAGATGTTAAGAAACATTTTCAACATGTAAATATTCCCCCATCTTTTAAAAAAAATTAAAGAACTTGCTGATTAGTTTGTTAAGAGCATCACATAGCTAAGTTGCAGGACTCTGAGGGGGTCAGAAAAAGACATTTGGAAACTTCCATGAAGATTATTTACACATTTTTCAACAAAGTTAAGCACTTCAGACATTTGTTCTCCTAACAAAAGTAGAAAGTGGGGGGAAAAACATTATTTGCAGGTCTCACTTGCTTTCTGTGCCATTAATTACTAAAATAATCCAAAGACATGGGTCCAATTATTAATAGGGAAAAAAAACCCAATAGCCTGCAGAGTCTTCTAATAGGCACCCTCTTCTTCTTTTGTAAAACAAGACAGGAAACTGTATCATGTAATGAATAACCCTGGGCCTGAAGACTTCCAGAACTAACATTCTGAAATCTGTTGCCTCAGCTGATGAGCTCTAAAGGGAGCACTGCCAGAAGGAGAGCAGCGCTGACTTGGTTGTACAGTAGATGGAAATGTCGAAGTCTATATACTTCCTATGGTGATGTATTGCTTTTCTTGCTTCGTGTTGCTGTGTGGCACAGTGGTTGCCATATGGCAGCAAGTGACAACTTCCTCTCAGTCACTGGTAGTCAAGATGGCAATGACCTTTCCAATACTGACCAAGCAAAGCACTGTTGATCTAACACCTGAGGACAACTTGTCATCTTGATGTTGTCAGACTGAGTAATTCCATCATCCTTCACTGCTTTCAATGCTGGCAAGGACTGATGCTCTCCAGCAGTAGTTGAGAGAGGGGCACCCACCTCTGACTTGGACCATTCTCTGGGTCCTTGTTTGGCACAGTAGTCTACCACATATCATTTATTGTAATTCTGAATCAGAAGCAAGTTATCACTGAAATTACAAAGTCAGAGAGGACTCCAAAGGAGGAGGAGGAGGAGGAGGAGAAGGGAAAGGAGGAGGAAGAGGAGGAAGAAGGGAAGTAGAATGAGAAAGAGAAGAAGAAGCAAGGATACAGGAAAGCAATCAGCCAGGCTCTCAAGACTTCTAGAAGACCAAGCCTCTAATCTGAAGACCAAAATGTCAAGACCTGGTTGGCCTTTTTGAGGAAGACATGTCATAGGATTGGCAGTTGCATTATCAATTACGAAGGTTCTTCTCCAAACAGATAGTTTGGCCAAATGTGAGTGGGGCTTCAGACATTGAAGAGATTGTGTGGGGAGGGGAGGTGTTCCAACTTTCATTCATTTGTAGTCTCTGTGTATTTTCAATACATGTTGAAGTTTTAATTTCAGTCTCACTTGACATGACTAAAAAATCAAAACACCCCTAAAGAAACCAGCATATGAGATTTGCTCTTTCAGATCTGTGCCATGTGGAATGTGAATTCTATAGTCTCATTTTAAATCCCTACTTACTTTCTAATCTTATCAAATATACATCCACATACACACAAGTAGTATTAGTGTTTGTAAAGCACATTTTCTTAGAAAATCCAATTTCACATTTTTTTTCCTGTGACATATTAGCCATTTCGTTATACATTAAAAGTTGATATGCTATTTCAGGTGAAGAAGGCAGAACTGAGCTGCATAGCAAAGGCAGTATAAGCTAATCACATTGCATTATTATCCTTTTGCAGGAAAGACTTTTTACTAGACACATACATAATGTTTTATGACATGTACCTGGTCTTTCCTCTTATGGCACAGGGAAACGTCTTACTCACAGATAACTCTCCTCATGCTGTTTATCCCTCACAGTTACTTTGTGATATCACTGTTTACATCTGAATGGAGGTGCCTCCAGGTTCATAAATCTGTATGCAGTAGTATGGGTTCTCTAACAGCAATTCATTTTAATTATGTGTGACATAAAAGGACCACCTACAGATGAGACAATACAGTTGTAAGATTTTCAAGGTTGCTATAGGGAATACTTCATAACTGAAGTATGTTTTCCCTTAGGAGTTACACTACCATTTGATTTAATTTTTAATTTTTACATTTTAATCAAAAATAGATCAAATAGTAGTCGTACCCCCTGGGAAACATACTTCAGATATGAAGCAGTTCGTGTTTCCTTTAAATATGTAAAGCTGCCATTTATGTATAACTCATGAATGACACCCTGTGTTGCTAGCAAATATCATGCCGTGTTTTCTATACTGTTTCTGTAACAATAACAGAATTACATACAGGTATATATAACCTGTTTTTTCAAAAGCCACTCCAGAAAAGGTAAAATTTGACATGAATTGAATCCTAATTAAACAGCCCATGTTTTGGAGAAAGTGTAAGGAAACAATCTCTGTGTATATGCTGGTGGGGAGGTTTGAGAAGAGACAAAGTCCCATCTCTTCTATTGGATGTTACCAGTCATTGTTGCTTTTTGTATGAATATGCCTTCAAGTTGCCTGTCAACTTATGGAGACCCCATGAATTTCATAGGGTTTTCTTAGGCGAGGAATACTTAGAGGTGGTTTCTTCCTCTGAAATATAGCCTACAGCACCTGGTATTTGTTGGTGGTCTCCCATCTAAGTACTAACCAGGATTGACTCTGCTAGCTTTCAAGTTCAGATCAGTTCTGGTACCTCTGACACTGCTGTAAAAGAAAAATGACACCCCAGTCCCATGAGCCATTCAAACCAATGAGTTTAAACCAAATTTATTCCAAAATATTACTAGCTGACCCTGCTCAGCTTCCAAGATCAGACAAGATCAAGTGCCTTTAGGATATCTGGGACGGAAAGAAACAACCGAGGCTTCATGTAATCAGGAGCACACATGGGAATCATAAACAGCTGCAGCTATTTCAATGTTATTTTTAAGGATTCCTCTCCCACAGTGGCCAACCAGATATCTATGGAAAGACTGCCAGCAGGACAGGAATACAGCAGCCACCTTCTGTCCATGTGTTACTCTAAGCTCAAGGCTCATTTTAACATCCCATCCTCATCTGCATTTGGGCATTCCAAAACAGTTTCTCCCATATGCCCTACGAATGGTTGGTGGCTCCTATTCTGAATCCGCTTTGGTTTTTAGTCCAAAATTTAAAGGATCTATCCAAGGTTCTGGAATTCACCCACAATATAGGTTCAAGACTCAGATGGCTCCTTTACAATTGAGACTAAAATCCAGACTAGATTCATTAGCCCCACTGGCATGGAAGCCACTGAAAGACAACACTCTCCAGGATACACTTTAAAACCTGCTCTCCCATCTTTTAGATATTAAGTGCTAGCTGTCTGGTTCCATTTTGGTCCAAGTACAGCCCACCTCTTTTTCTGACGGGGGAAAGCTGGATCAAAAGCATTCCCTGGTGTCTAAAAAACCCTCCCAAGCTAGTCCTTCCCACAGAACTGTCACATCAACACACTGAAGTTCCACTTGCGTGTGGAAAAGGGAGTGTTTCAAAGGAACTACTTTGGAAGTCCTGGTTTTCAACCTCCTACCTTCCATCCAACTCTCAAAACCTCATTATATTTCCTCACGTCATTAGTTCCACTGATTCCCCTACAGCACTATCTACAAAGTTGTCTTGATGATGCATGATATCCTTAATTTTTACAACAGCGAGGTAGTTCACAGTACTGGCTACATGCCCACCACAAACCCAGCTATCTAGATCTCTAAAGAACAAATATCCTATGAACACTATCTCTGTTCCTGCCCAGGAATATCCTTGGCAGAAGAAACTTTGCTTTGCCAAAGAATCATTTCATTCCAAGGCATCATGCTCTTCTTTCTCCACATGATGTCCTCTTTGTCTCTGTAGACCCTCATTCTCCATGACAGCAGCCATGTTGTTACCACCATCCCTGAAGGTTTCATCCATCAACCTCTTCCAACGTTTTGGATTTGACTTATTTGAAACTGATTTACAATTTCATGAACTTGTTATATCGATATTGAATTATATATTTTACTCTGCAAGCCACCTTGGGAAGACTGCAGTCTTGAAAGGCAGCAAAGAATGTGTTAAATAAAATAACTGACAGTTTCATTTTCTTTGCACATCTGATTTTAGAACATTTCATTTACTGAGTGCAACTGTTTAATATCAGGGTATGATATCTCAAGTTATAATACTGTTACAGGGACACCTGGCCACAGAGGAGGTGTGGGTATACCACTTCAACAGGATGCCGGAAAAGAAAGGGGGAAAAAGACTGGCCTGTAGTAGATCTATCAAGGGACTTCAGAATATGCTGACAAAACAAACCTCAAAAGAAAAAGCTGAGGCCTTGAATCCTGAAAAAAGACCTCCGAGGTCAAACCAGTTACTCCAGGGAATCCTGTACAGGTCAGTTCCTGGAGAAAGTGGAATGAAGAATGCAGACAGAGAAATTCTAGACAAGCAAGCAAGAGCTAAAAATGAAAAACAAACCTTAAGGATAAGTCTGGGAACGAAATGCCCCTGTTATGAAAAGTAAACCTCAGTCTCACAAATATTTCTGTCCAGGTTTGAAAACCTGGATTGCTCTACATTTCAGTGACTTTGGAATTCTGTGATTACCATCCTTTGCTAAACTTGTGCAATTTGTTTTAAATGCAATAATGTCATATAACCAAATGTCATATAACCTTTCCCCTTGCTGCAGGGGAGTGATCCTATGTGTCAGAGAAAAAGAAAGATGTGACTATTATCTCCTTTCCTTGTCCTATGGGGAACTTTCTTGTGAATGTGTCCCTTCTAGTTTATACTTAACCAAGGTTTAAGAAAGACAGATTTGAGAATATACCAAAAGTTTTTGAAGACTGACAATGAAGTGTCTGATGGAACCTTAAAGACGATGTTATGATGGCATAAGCTGTGACGTAAACGCCTCAATTGGCAGGTAGGTAGATAGGTAGGTAGGTAGATAGATAGATAGATAGATAGATAGATAGATAGATAGATAGATAGATGGATGATAGGCAGATTTTGTGTGTGTGTGTGTGTGAGACAGAGAGAGAGAGAGAGAGAGAGAGAGAGAGAGAGAGAGAGAGAGAATGGGAAAATGTAAACAGTGAGGTCAGACAGAGATGAAAAAATAGTACACTTACATTAAAGCCCAAGGTATGTGAACCTACATATGCAGAATGAGCATAGCTCATAAAAGCTATAATGTTGTTTTGTGCCTTCAAGTCATATTTGACTTATAGCGACCCTAAGGAGAACCTATCACAGCGTTTTCTTGGCAGAATTTGTTCAGAGGAGTTTACCCTTGCCTTCATCTGAGGCTGAGAAACTATGACTTGCCCAAGGTCACCCAGTCGGTTTCCATGGCTGACTGGGGATCTGAACCCTGGTTTCCAGAGCCCCCGTCCAACACTTAAACCACTATGCTATGCTGGCTATAATATACAACAATACAATGTCTTATAATGCCTAATATATGTCTAATATACAATAATACAATGTCCTAGCATCATCATATTAATTAACATTTATAGTTAGTCAGGAAACTATGACTTAAGCAAAAAGTTTAAAACATGATTTTCTTGGGAAATTCTAATTCAGTATTTTCACAAAAGAATCTTTTTTTGAAGTTCCTTTCTTCAAGAGTGGCCATTTCCAACTACGAAAGATGGTTGCTTTCTCAATTTTGGCCCGTCACAGAGGAGCCTGTTTCCACTGAGCACCTTCCAGAGATTTTGAATTACAACCCTCATTGGCCCCGGTCAGTATGGACAAGGGATAGGGATATTGGGAACTGTAACTCACAATAGTGGTAGGGCAGTCCTGTGGCAGACCAGAAGCTGAAAAGGCCAACTTCTCCAGCTTATAATTGACTGTTACTCAACTGTGCTTTCCATTAGTAACTTACTTACCTGGAAAAAGTCAGCAAATGATACGCCGAAGTACAACCTTCTTACTACATAATGTTTATTTCTAGTCAAAATTATAGAACTGTGCATGCGCAAAGCCTTCAGTAATGTCCAGTCAAACAGATAACCAGAGTAGTTTGTAGTAAGACAGAAAACAATACCTACCTCTATAAAAGGCAGATTTCACAGGAGGGCTAATCTTAATTTTTAAACATTGACTTCACTTTTAAAATAGGAAAAGAACAAAGAAAGAAGCAGAAACATGAAAATGTTTAGAGCCAAGGTGCTATTTAATGTTTCATTTTATATATGATGATTTACAATATACAAAGATTTAAATTTCAAATAAAAATAAATTGTTATCATCTGAATTCAAAGCAATATAAATCTATCTTATTTGCAAATAAGAAAGCAGCAGTACTAGGTTTTATATTCAAAAAGATTACTATGCATATTTGTTTACAAAAAATTTCATTTTAAAGGTAAAAAAAATACGAATTACATTTTTCAGAGCAAAACTTCTGTGATTATTACATTCTTTCTTATTTGATTTCAGGAGTTAAAAAATAAAATATTATATTACACATTTGTAAGGCATATTTTTTTAAAAAATAAAAAGTACTCTGAAACTGACCATAGTTTCACACTGGATACTGGCCTCTGTACATGTTCTCAGGACATAAAGGAAAAAAAATAACTAGGGCCATTTCCACACTACACTGTTATAGTGCTATTATTCCATGGGGCCTTTAGAATTTTCAGCTGGAGAGCTCTTTGGCCTCAGTAAACTACAAAGCCCAGAACTCCACAGGATGTTGAAAGTAGAATAATAGCACTCTAACAGTATAGTGCAGAAGCTCTAGTGCACAAGCTCTTGTAAACAATACATCAGTTTTTGGGTCCCTGGCCATTCAGAACCAGGAGAGACCTTCATGTAAAACAGGAAATAGACTGGAAGGGATATTTTTTTTTGCAAGGTGCGGTACAGTGGGGATGTGGTCCTCAAAGGCCTCCTGAGGAGCCAAAATATCTCCTTAACCCGTGACAGTTGTCCACCCCAATGTACAGTATAAAAAACGACTCATGCAATCGTCTTTACCTCCTCCTGGTTTTGAGAAATAATTATTCCTGCAGTGTGAGCCCATATACACTGGACTCTGCACAGATAAGCCCTCTTTGACAGTATGGCCAATGTATGTAAGTTAGGTGGGCTTGGAAGGCTCCAAACAGGCTTGACAATCTATTTGCTTAACTTACAGGGGGTTAAGAGGTCACAGGCACGGTTGCCTTGCTAACACTGCAATGCTATGCATGTTTTCTCTGAGGCAACTCCCACTGTGTTCAATTATGTTTACTCCCAGGCACATGTGCACTGAATTACTGCCTGAATAGTACTTGGAACCAGTTATTCTGAGGATACTTGACTGATTTTATTGGGACTACTCTGAGTAAATAGCACAGTCTCTGGATTCACAAGACAGAATATACAGTAACTGCTATTTGTACTACCCTGGGTTACTATTGGTGGACGTCTACCTACTGTGTTATCTTGTCTTTTATACTTTGTTGTAAACTGTATTAAGAGTATTGAAGGGTGACAATGTGTAGAGTGAATTTTCTAGCATCTGTAAGATTATCCTGTAAGAAAATAACAGTGCTTGCCTTTCAGTTAAATCCTACAACTGCAGAACTGGAATGGCTTGGTCAGAGGAGAAAGCACACTTACATTTCTGTAGATAATGTTCATAAAATCTCTGTTGGAAGTTTAGCAGCTCCAAACCTTGTGCAGGATTTTTTTTTAAAATGGTACTTATTTAGAGATGCAGGTAACATTTCTCTGCATTGGGCAGCATAGAAAACACATGCTACATTAGGATTTGGAATATGGCTTGGCTCAAGTGGTAGGACACATGCTTTGCATGGCAAAAACTCCCCTGGAATATTTGGATGTATTAATGGTCTAAGACATAGGACTGCTCCATGGGGAGTGGGAAACAGAACAGCATGATGTGGTCCTCCTTATCCTTTTTTGCCTTCCTTTATCTGCTGAAGAGAGCGACAAAGTCCCTGCATACTAGCTACACTTTCTGTTTTTTAAGACTACAGGGTGGCAACAGGAAGGAGAAATCTCATTACTGTTCAGTGCCTTCCATTAGGCTATGTGCTCTACAAACCTGTCAGTTTGTGAGTCTTGTACATCATAAAATGTGAATTACGAAAAAGAAAAGGGTATGAATTATGATGAACATTATGCCCAGTGTCTTTTTAAAAAGAAAATTTATATCATGTGTTTTATAATAATTATGGTAGTGCTGCTGATGTTTTATGGAAGTGCTACCAAACATGGTTCTCACACAGCTTTAAAGATATGATATTCTTTCCCTGATTCTTCCCTGTAGTGATTGCTAATAATGCACGAAAGTCTTACACAGTTATGGGCATGAGTAGAATTGAGGCGCTATGTAGTACATGGGTACAGCTAAATTTTTCCATTTTTGGCTAAACAGGCTGTACATGCAGAACTTTGATTTCCATAGCTAATAGTGGAAGCTAGTTCTACCTGGTTCACTGGATAACAGCCTCTGGACACAGTTTGGGTCAACTGGACTTTACAGGAGTGAAACCATCCCATGGTCAACTCAAGAAAGACAAAGTAATATGAGTAATATCAACTAGAAACCTGTCTGGATTACCTTGAACATCCAAAATCTGAATGATGATATTCATATAATCCTTGAGAATTGTGATATCCTTAGTAATCAAGGATCTTGATAATCTTAGTATCTTTGATAGTCATACTGATAATCCTTGAAACATCTTCTGAACTACTGAAGATTTAGGGACCTATTCATGCACACTATCAAACATCGTAACTCGTGTGTGCCTTAAGAGTGGAAAAACAAGTGCCCATTTTTTAACATTCACAATATTTTTTATGGACTTATCAATATTTACATGTAGATTTCAACAATCATCAAAACTATGTATAGTCGCTACTGTATAGTGTATTTATCATGTATGCGTATACACACACACACATCTATGCCCACTTTTTAGTTTACCTGCACTTAACCCTTATCTATTCAAGTGTGTCTTTCCTATGTGTGCATGTAAATGTGTAGGGAGGAACCATTAAAGTGAACAATTTGTTGAAGTAAAAATATATTTTAAGACAAAAAAAGCAAACAAAAAAAATTGGTTTCCTACTGTGAAACACTTTTTTAAAAAAAATGCATATAAGCTAAAAACTACATTCATACAATTTAAAGGGAGTGTAAAAAGAAAATCTCACAGCCCAGACCTCTTCATATACATTTTGTTATGGTCTATCAGTGCATCAATGTTCTCTGATCTTCTATAAATTCATAATATGGCCAAAATGACCCTGAAAAAAAAAATCAATGCTATGGTTATTACATGGATCAAAGTTTGCATCATATCAGGAATTAATTAGCAGACTTACCAAGCCTGGGAAGTTTTAGATTTAGTGTCCAAAAATAAAGTGAAATTAAAACGTTGACTTTGTCTTCTAAGTGTGGATCCATATGATGGAACTTGGAAAGTTGCCTCTAAGACAAATGATTATAATGACATAGTGAGGATAGCCCTAATGAAGGAGTGGTAGGAGGATGCTCTGTCCAGTGCACTTCTCCTCTAAAAGGTACTTATTGGAACTTACACAGAATTTCAAGATAAATCACTGAACGCACACCTTTCCTATGGTGACTGGGAGGTTGGTGGGAGGATGCACTATGAAGTAAAGAAGCGAAATATTGGAAATGCTTTCTTCACCTTGCTGCTTATCACTTTTTTTAAAAAAACAGAAACACCAGATTTACTGCCCAGCTTATTCTATCCCCACAAAGCATCTTTGCTTGCAAAGTAGCTGTTGGCATATTCCAGTGTGCCTGCTGGTGGAAACCTCAATATGACACCAAATGAATTTTTCTTTTCATTCATTATGTTGCAGTTCCAAATTGGAAATAAAAATATGAACTCCACTATAATTCATTCTTACTATTTCCTCTGGGTTGAGCCAGCATAACAAAGAAGTCTGATCAGGCAGGGCTTGCTCTGTCTAATGCATATGGTCTAGCCTAAGCTACAAACATGGGTCAATTTGTAGGAGGATTCATCAAGTGACACAATAAGTCAGATGCTTCATAAAGTAATATGCAATCAGGACAATTTGGAGCAGTTTTGTTGCCCCCTAGAACTCCATCTTTCCATTCGGATTTGGCCCTGAAAATGTCAATGTGCAGAAAGTAAGATGCAAGCAAGCATCATGGGTAACATTACACAATGCCATTATTCTTCAGGGATGTGTCTGTCAAGGTATTAACTTTTAACTTCCAATATTCTGGCTTTGTGGAGCTTGAGCCAACATGACATAGCACTGTCTCTGATCCAAAGTAACTTTATTTATATACTGCCTCCTCCAAACTAAAAGCAGCTTACAAATCCAAAATGATATAATATGCAAAAAACTTACAGAATATTATCAGTAAAACATAATTAAACTATCAATCATATTCAAAATACTCTAAAACATGTATTAAAAATAAAAAGCAGCTATTGAAAAAAGCAGTACAATTCCTTATTAAACATTTTTTTCTGGGGGAAAAAGGCAACTCCTGCAACCTGTTGGGATAAAAATCTTTGCCTCTGAGTCCCTTTTTTGGAACGCCTCTGAGAAGAGGAGTTCCAAAAACTTGGTGCACCCATTAAAATGGCTAACTCTCACATCCCCCCCAGATGTGGTAGAACCAAGTGTCTCTCTTGAAGATCTCAGAGCCCTGACAGTTTTGTACAGTTTTGTACAGGAAAGTACAATTCTTTAAACTGCCTGAAAATAAGCCACATAGGTGGGATGAAAGTAGGTCAGCTCATTCTCTCCCACCTCAAAACTTTAACTGAATCAGGCTATATATTGGACGGAAAATACCTAAAAGCAAAAAGCAGTTATCAAAAAAGCAAGCTCCCAATTTTTTGTGGGAATGCTTTGCAAACTCTGTCCATAAATATTAAGCATCATCTAATTGATCACACTCCTTGAATGCAGCAATCTGTGTGTTTTTTTCAAACTTGAATTGAGATTCATTTATGTGACTAAACTCTGCTTTCCAGAGTAGATTTGAAAAACGAGCTTACAGCCCCTATATTTTCAATGTGATGCAGGAAACATATTAGTTTGCACTCTGCTAGCACACCAAGAAAAAACTAAATCAATCTGCCTCTTTTATTTACATGCTTTATCCCTGAGCAATGTAATTGCAGGGTTTTTTTTTATTAACCTTATGTTTTATGGCTCTAATATTTAAGAACAAGCCTATCTTTTATGTCACAGTAAGAAGGTTAATACACTTACAGGTTCTCCAGCAATACATCTTGGGCAAGGTTGAACAGGAGTTCTGGTTTCATTATCCGGAAATATCTGATTAACAAGCACATATACACAAAATTCTTTTTTTAAAAAATACCCACAACCACCATTATTTGACATTTTTATTATGAAATATATTAACATCTTCCCTTAAAAACATGGATTGGTCTGCATAAAACTTACCATGTAATTTGGCTTTTCTTTCATAATCTGAGGGTTGAAAAATTCAGTGGGATTGTTCTGCTTCCAGTCCTGTTCCATACTGCTATCATCTGCAGTATACCTGCCTGGTGGGTGGGAAGCGATGACCACCTGTGGAACTGTCTCTGAACTTCTACATACTCGTTTCTGTTGCAGGGAGTGGGTGAAAGAAGAAAAATAAATTAAGAATGAAGCAGAAATATGCTTCTATTATACATACATAATGTCTAGAGTGACTTGTTCTTAGGAAATCATAAACACAAACCCCATCTTGACCACAGGCTGCCTGGGTGGCCACAAATAGTTCACAGTCCTCCTCTTTCAATTTCCTATGTAAGAAATGAACTATTAACTATCTCAGTGCTGTGTGGAAGGTCATAATAGAGAACTCTATAAGGACTTTTTGTGTTAAATATGTTATAAACATGGTGAATACATGACAAAAAGACATGTAGGGTCTGGAGGCAGTGAAGAGAACAAGTTAGAATAAAAACACCAACAAAAACAATGGCGAATGGAGCAACACTGTTGCTCCAGAGACTCATGACATGGAGCAATGGCTTCAAACTTCAGGAAAAGAGATTCCATCTAAACATTTGGAAGTACTTCCTGACGGTAAGAGCAGTTCAACAGTGAATGCTCTGCCTCGGAGTATCGTGGAGGCTCCTTCTTTGGAGGTTTTAAAACAGAGGTTGGATGGCTATTTGTCGGGAATGCTTTGATAATGTCTTCTTGCAAGGTAGGGGGTTGGACTCAATGGTCCTTGTGATCTCTTCCAACTGTATGATTCTCTGATTTTAACACATTAAATCTATGAGCTGATGTAAATGCCGCATCTTAGTTTCTAGCAGTTCTGTATTCTACATTCATTGGCTAAGTGAGCCATCATTCATGAACAGGTTGTTTACCCACAAACTATGCAGGTGCTTACAGCTTTATCATTATTGTCCCTCTAATATCCAGCTTTGGTGAGTTGGTGCCTATCAGTTTGAAACAGGCTTGCTAGGTCCCCAAGCCCTGAGATTTTAGTAGGAAAATCTGAGACCTAGGGACAACTCCTGGTGAAAGCACAGGGGATGGACAGTGTTGCTGATGTCATTAAGCATGGCACATTAAGCATAAACCACAGTTGCAGAGATTAAGCCATTCAGGTAAATTAGATCAAGTCTAACAAATGAGGAAAATATATATACACACCCTTTTCAAGATGGTGTTTCACCCTGAGATTCTTTCACCTTGCCCTAAGCCTTGGAGATGAAAGTTCAGGCCTTTTGATCTGGGAACTCTAGTTTGAGATGTAGCCACCAAAAAACAATGTAGTGGCAATACAGACTCTGAGGCTAGAAAGCTCCTCAACATACTATCCTCCAAACAGACTTAGTTCAGTGCTATACAATGAAAAAAGTTTTCTGGAAGACAGAAAAGAACCAATGAGAAAAGGATATAAAGGTGCTGTTACCATCTTGGAACCTTCGTTCACTCTCACTATGAACCACAGTACAAGGCTGTCATTCCAAGCTGACTGAAGGCCTGAAAATTCACTATAATATTTTCTTGCAGATACTATGTGTGGAAACAAAACTCAAAATCTGAATATAAACAACAGCAAAAAATCCTGCTAAGCTAAAACCAAGTGGATGAATGCATGAAGTATCTCTAAGGAGAAAGGCTAAAACAAGAACAGAGTTGAAGAAAGAAACATATACAGGTATATATACAGGAAGTGAATCAGAAACAAAATATGTATTATATTAAGAGTGTGCAAAACGTAATAATAAAAATCTGAGAAGGTCCCCTGAAGGCAGGCTGCTTCCCACCGGGAAAACATCCACCTCCTTTGTTATTGCAGAATTTGTCCTTTATTAAAAGCTATGGCATGCAAGTACAAGCAGCATAACTAGCAAGATGCATGAGAGGAAGAGATAAAAGAGAAAAATGATTTACTGCTATGCACCAGTAGAAATTTTTCTTATCAAAAATAAAATCAGAGTATTGCTTTGAGTCTAAAGTACTTAGTATCAGAGAAAAAAATTTAACATACAGAATAGCTGGCTAAGAATCTTATACTAATGCAAGCAGAAACTTCTTCTACAGAGATTTCAATATTATTCTGAAATTCAATGGGTATGGAAACATCTCTAGGAACTGCAACAACAGACCAGCCTAGAATTCTGATTGCAGATATTGCATTAATAACACAATGCCTAGCATGTCTATGGCAAGGCTCAGTGGGTTCAGATACCTTTGGAGACCTCTTCTTCTTACTGAATTTATCAAAATAGTGTGCATAAATGTGCCAGCCCTGTTCTAATACAGCTTGAAAGCCTAAATATGTCAGCAAGTATATCTGAGACAGAGACTAGAACTCATATAACTAAGAGAGTGCCTCACCTGTACAGTAAAGCATAAAGGATTTTTTTCAGAGATATACATGTAGATTTACCTTACTCTTTGTTGATCTGAACAGACAAAGCATTTTTGTTTTACTGGATGGGAAGGATGGACAATATTTGGAAAATCCATATGGGTTAAAGTGCCTGTACTGGATTCTGCATAAAGAGTTCACAAAAGTGAATGAGTATATAGAATGGCAATTTGTCCCTCAACTAAAGTGGCTGAAATTTTTGGTAGGGTTTACTACAGAGCTTTCCAAACTTTTCATGTTGGTGACACACTTTTTAGACATGCACCATTTTCTGGGCTTTGAGGCCATATTCTATTAGTATTTTCTCCCGATGTTTTGCCTGCATCTGTGGCTGACATCTTCAGAGGATCTGGTGGCATGGAAGTGAGATAGAGTATATATACTTGTGTAGTCCCCAGGTGGGAGGGAGCAATTTTCATGTGTTACAATTGGCCTTTGTGATGGCTTGTTGTTACATGGGATATCCACCAGGATTGTATTGTTAGTCAGGGGATATGCATAACAGTGCGTTAAGTACATTAGCCATCTATTGTATTGTTTCTTGTGATGTCGAGGGACCTCCAGAGTCTGGTGTTCATTGGCAGGTGGTGTTCATTGGCATATTTTGAGTCTTGATTTTAGTGTTCTTCAGTACTGGTAGCCAAATTTTGTTTACTTTCCAGTTTCTTCTTTCCTGTTGAAACTGTCCATCTATTTATGGATTTCAATGGCCTCTCTGTGTAGTCTGACAGAGTAGTTGCCAGAACAGTCCAGAATTTCTGTGCTTTCAAAAAGCATTCAGTGTCCAGGTTGGTTTATAACATGTTCTGCTACTGCTGATTTTTCTGACTGGATCAGCCTGCAGTGTCTTTCATGTTCTTTAATTTGTGTTTGGACGTTGCATTTTGTAGTCCCTATGTAGTCCCTTTGTCAAGTCTGCCCAGAAGCCGGGATGACTAAGCCGAGACTGTTGTACTTTGGTTATCATGAGAAGCCATGACTTACTAGACAAGAAAATAATGCTTGGTAAGGTAGAAGGCACTAGGTAGAGGAAGACTGCATTACAGATGGATAGACTCAATCAAGGAGGACAGATCTCTGAATCTGCAAGAAGTGAGCAGGGCTGTTGATGACAGGGTAACATTGAGGTCTCTCATCTGTAGGGTTGCCATAAGTTAAAGTTAATTTAGTGGCAGTTAACAACAACAACATTCAGAAAAGAATTGGGCAAGACAGCAGGAGCTGCATTTCTTGAGTGTGTGCACTGCAGTAAGGGGAGAAGTATAGAAACTATAGAATACATTTCTAGGACATTCCAAATGAGGTTTCACACAAGTGGAGTACTCATGAGTGTAATGTACAGAGACTATGATGCAAAACCTTTGCCACGGTATAGAAAGAAAAGTTATTATCCATTCAGTAAAAGTGATTTTTGACATTTTTTTTTCTGAATTTGGGATATTGTGAAATTTGGATTGGATTATCATGAGAGTCTCAAAAATGACAAAAGAAAGGTGACCATACTACTTTTCATTTTTATAGATTGTGCTTGCAGGTGATCACATTTGCTTCCAAAAGCAAGAGTTTACTCAACAGATTTCCTCCTCCCTTTGTACTAGACATCATCTCTGAAGCAGGATTTGCTTCAGCTTCCATTTGAAGAGACACCAGCAACGCAGAGAACAGAATTTTCTACAAGTTGTTCCAAAGCCCTGTTAGTTTTGCCAGAGCTAGCACCTTGGCAGAACTATAAAGAGCGGCAAAAAGACATTCTGTGCTAATGAACTCTGAAAGGCATAAGCACAGCCAATCTTGGTTAAAGGAAAATCATTACTATTCTGTAACAGAAATTGTATGATCCCAAGGATGTTAACAGAAAGCATCTTTAGATCCTAACCAACAAACCAATCCAGGTGAAACTAACGGATTGGCTTTTAAATCCCAGTATTTAGTTCACTGAAGTCAATTTTCACTGACAGTTTATGAATCAGACTGTGAATCAGTAGCACAAAATCATTTCACAAAAAGAAAGAGAGAAGCCTAAAGTCATGTTAACGTAGAGGTCGTCTGTATGACCTCAGTATTTCTGTGCACTACTGTGGACAAGGCAATGTGCATTGATTTGAATTCATTAGCATGCTGGCAGACCTGCATGAACCCATTGTCAGATGAACTCCACTGAGTAGGCCTTACCCTTAGGTATGTGTGTACACAGCCACAGCCTCAGATATGTCTCCTGGAGGCTCAGTAATTATTCACCTGGCTCACCTATACACCTCCCTCTTGCTGTATAATAAATGGGGGGGGATGCTTCAGGGTATAACTTGAATGAAAACATTATGGCATGGATACTTAGCACACTAATCCCATTATGGAAATTGGTTGCATGGAGGGTTTTTTCCCCCCTTTCTCATTAACATTTACTGCAAAATTGGTAGTTTTCTTTTGGCAAACATGAGAGAAGGAATGGCTGGCCTGAAAGTCTCATAGTCCCAGGGAGTTTCTAAAAGTGGGGAAATATCTGAGAGTGGGTCCTGGTGTGCTTCTGAGCCTCAGCTGTGTGTCAACAGAAGCTCTTGGATGTCCCAATGAGGATAATTGTCCAACAGGCTAAGAATATTTATTTAAAATGTGTAACATAAAACATTTGGAAGATTAACATGCAATTCCTTACATCATACAGTTTAGCTTACTTTATTCTCCTCCATCTTTTGTTTTTCCTAACCTGTGGGAAAGTGATCTAGTAATAGCTAGCTTATAGCACTGAAGTAATACCCCTTTATTTTAAAATCCAGACAGTGCCTTAGAAATAGCTGCACTCAATAGTGAGTGTGCTGGGGTTCAAGGATTATGTAACAATGATTGGTAGTTCTTTCATTATGTTGTGTATACAATGACATTCTTGTGTTATTTCTGGAAGCCTTCATGAAATCCTTCATCTTTGTCCACGACTTGGTATTTTTGGTTTGGTTACTTTGTATGGAATATACTCTTTGACTCAAGGGAGAAGCTGGGAAAGGTAAACCTGCACTTACTGTTTGGTACAGCTGCATTATCATATGGCTGGGAGCACTTTCCTAGCTAAGTGTATCAGTGGGATAGAAATTAAAGGAGACACCAATTACCAACTCTGATCTCAAAAGCTGCAGATAAGACCAATCGCCCCTTAAGGGTGATATTAAAACTCACTCCACTGAATATAAAGCATTAAAGAAGATGGCCTTTAGACAGACACTGAAAATGAGGATGGCGTTAGCTTGCATTATTCTGATCAGCATAGCCAACAAATCCAATCCTCTGTAGAAATGCTATTAGTGTCACCAAAAAAAGGGTGGGGAGGGAGGGGGAAGCTTTGTGCAAAGTCCCTGAAGGTAAAGAAGCAACTAATATCATTAATGCGTTAACAGCCTCTGGTCACTTAACAGAGTGGTTTTAATAGGCTCTAGAGGGGAAACATGTCCAGCCCTTTTCAGCCAAAGGGAAGGTTAGAGCTGTGTGTGGGTTTTGAAGATAGTGGGTTAGATTCCTAGGGGATTTGCCTGCCTTGTTGTATATTTGCAAATGTCCTTTTAATAAAGCAAATGACGGCTAACTACAATTAAGTACCAAAGGTGGCTCTTTTAACAAGCACGTGCCATTGCACTGATAGGTTTAATTACACTATAAAGCTCACTGGAAAACAAGGGGAAAGATACAGGGGAATCAAGCTTTGCAAAATTAGTGTACAACAAATCACTAGTGATTTTAGGTTTCTGCCATGAGCGTTTGGATTCTGAATTACATTCCAAGCCTCTGTTTAAACAAATGGAGTTTTTATTTAAAAAGAAATTTTTAAAAACCCTTGCTAGATAAAGAGCTTTTCTTTAAGTTAGCTTCACATAATCAGAAGTGAAATCTTTAAAGGACTGAACCACATTTAGCTATTAATTCTTGAAGGCTAAGAAAAAACCTTTTAGTTAGTAATTCTCATCAGTGGCGAGACAAATATTTTAAAATAACAACATCCAGTTTACAGTTGTTTAGAATTATCCTTGCATACAGAATATGCAGCACAACTGTTGAAAACTTTCAGGAACTGTTATCTAAGTGTGGTGCTTCCTGTATTTTTAAGGTCTGTGGAAAAGGCAGGTTGGTATCTTCAAGAAGAATGTCCTTTTACAGAAGGATGTACTTCCAGGTAGCTTCCAAGATTCTAGTGTCTTCCACTTCTTCCCTACCCACCCAGCTCTCAGAGCAGGTGCAGTAAACAACTTGAGTTTAACAGTTTAAATGCCCATGTGCAAGCAGGGAAAATTTAAGGCAACGGTAAGTTTTTCCAGCCTCAGGCCATGCTTTCTCTCCAGTGCACAGAATCCACTGAGTCTCCCCTTGTCCCTGCAGCACCGACCTTATCTGCCTGCCTCTCTGAACTGTCAAGGTGTTGTGTCAGAAGAACCTACTATCTAAATTTATAAATGGGGAAGTAATGATTCCTGACATTTATGTATATCCAGGCTGCTACAGCTTTGTCCATTCTCACGTCCATGACAGCTCATGAAATTTCCTAGACAGAATCTGCTGCTTTCTGGAGGAGAGGAAAGGCCTGATGTAAGAAGAAAGCCTATAGGATGGTGATGTAGAATCACTTGAAGGTCTGAACAGGCAGTAAAAGCATCTGTCAGGGATACTTTAGCTCCAAGAGTGCCTGAACTGGTGCATAAGGCTGAGGTTTATGACCTAGGGCCTTTCCTTTTTCCTTATGCCTACAGCTTTATGCTTCAGTCTTTCTGCATGCGCCAACAGGAAAAACTTGAGGCAGCACCTCTGGTCATGCCCTCACTGACAACTGATTTGCAAGCAGACATGGCAAACAACTTATTATTTAGACGGCAATACAAGAAGTATGAGAAATATTAGAGGCAGGAGAAAAAAAACCTAGAATATGATTTTCTGGTTATAACTACCAATAAAGGGTTGGTAAAGACACCTAAAGACACCAGATCCCATCTGGCCTTGGAAGCAAAACAGGGTTAGCCCTGGTTAGTATTTGGAGGGGAGGCTACCATGGAATACAAGGTGCTGTGGGCTATATTTCAAAGGAAGTCAATGGCAAACCACCTCTGACTATTCAGTGCCTAAGAAAACCCTATGGAATTTATGGGATTGCTGTAAGTCAACAGGTGACTTGAAGACAGATATATACACAATTGCAACTAATTACCTCTGTCTTTGTGTATGTGTGTATGTATCCTGAAGTTGCCTGTTGACTTATTGTGAGCCCATGAATTTCATTGAGCTTTCTTAGGCAAGAAATGCTCTGAGGTAGTTTTCCCAGTTCCTTCCTCTGAAATACAGCCTTCAGCACCTGGGATTCATTGTGTGTACAGCACATGGCATGGCATGTTCCCATTCCCAGATTTAAAAATACCAGTGTGGGTGCCTGTGTCCATCTTAGGCCATTTCTGCACCACATTGTCCTAGAGCCATCATTCCACTTTCAACCTCCTATGGAATCCTGGGATTTGCAGTTCAGGGAGCGGCATTTAGAATAATCAGTCAGACAGCTCTTTGGCCTCAGTAAACTATAAACCTCAGAATTCCACAGGATATTGAAAGTGGAATAGCACTGTAACATTGCAGGGTGGAAATGGTCAAAGTCCGAAAGCCACAGTTCTACTGCAAAATAGTTGCTAGGTGGCTACCAGAGGGTTCAAGAAAGGGTGAGGTAAGGATTTGGACTGCAAATTCATTCGCCTCCCCTGGTCAGCCCCAAACTCAAGATGAGGGTAGAGCTAAATGACCACAAGGTCACCCACAGGCCATCTCCTGTGACAATTTGGGGTGCAGGAGAAAAAAATCCAGGCCAGGCCTTGGCCTATGGAGGGTGATCTCCAAATAATCAGGAAGGGCGACAGGGCACCAATAACCTTCTTGGTTCCCTCACTCACTCTTCCCAGCCATTTCTGCACTAGGCTGTTCTAGTGCTATGATTCCACTTTCAACCTCCTCTGGAATCCTGGGGTTTGCAGTTTAGGGAGGGCCTAAGGCCATGCCACATGCGTCAAGCCCCTCCTTAGGCTGCAAACCCTAGGATTCCATAGGCTGTTGAAAGTGGAATAATAGCACTAGAACAGTCTAGTGCGGAAATGACTCCGGTTCCCGCCGCTTTCTTCGCATCCTCCCGTGTGCTAGGAATTTCCGCACTAGACTGTTATAGCACTATTATTCCACTTGCAACATCCTATCGAATCCTGGGGTTTGCAGTTTTGCGAGGAGCCAGCTGGCCCCTCCCGAAACTGCAAACCCCAGGATTCCATAGGATGTTGCAAGTGGAATCATTGCGCTATAACAGTCCAGTGCGGAAATGGCCGAAGACTCCCCGGGCTTATTTGCAACCAGAGCACAGCAGCCGGGGCAAAGCCTGGCCCGGCATTCAGAATGAGGTCCGGCGCTTGCAAACAACAAAAACAGAAACCGAAAGCGAGATTACAGAACACAGAGGCTGCCTCCAGGCGCATTTATGGCCATTTCCGCACGAGACTGTTATAGCGCTATGATTCCACTTTCAACATCCTATGGAATCCTGGGGTTCGCAGTTTCGGGAGGGGCCGGGCGGCCTCAGTTATCCTCGCCCACGTTTGTTGGCAACTCCTCGGAGATCTCGGCCAAAACAATCTCGCCCGGGCATTGTGCCTTTAAAAGGAGATGCCCGGGAAAGAGCTGGCAGAACCCTTGCGAGGCTGGCAACGGCACCCCTAGCCGTTAAAATAAATAAATAATTAATTAATAATAAAAAAAAATCCTAGTCCCCGTTGCAATCCAGTTTGTTTAGGGCTGCAACTAGGGCGAGCGGGTGAGCTCGCCCATTCTTTTCCTGAAGTTTATTTCCAACTTTTCTCCCCTCTTAACTCTGCCCCTTTCGTTCCTCCTTCCATCCCACCCCCCCCCCACTTGCTCTACGGTCATCTCCGCTATTATTTCACTTTCAACATCCTATGGGATCCTGGGCTGCAAAACTCAGAATTCTATAGGATGTTGGAAGTGGAATAATAGCACTATAACAATGTTGGCCATTTCCGCACTAGCCTGTTCTAGCGCGATGATTCCACTTTCAACCTCCTCTGGCATCCTGGGGTTTGCAGTTTCGGGAGGGGCCGGCCGGCCCCTCCCGAAACTGCAAACCCCAGGATTCCAGAGGAGGTTGAAAGTGGAATCATCGCGCTAGAACAGGCTAGTGCGGGAATGGCCAATAATAGCACTATAACAATAACATTTCTAGTGCGGAAATGGCCTATGAGTGGGTAGGTTCTTTGGGGGAAAAAAGTCAGGCTTGCAATACAGTAAGAAGCGGCTACGATTGACATCTGTCCTTCGTCCTCTGAAAACGCGCCGCCAAAACCTTGCAAAGAAAGTTAAGGGCAAACTGCAAAAAAGGGCGGGGAGGGGGGAGGTAGAGCTGCGGCGCGAACGGGACTTTACGGCGCATGCTCACGCAGCCAACCCTGGCCAGGCCGGGAACAGCCGCTGGGGCGCGCGCAGCCCGTCGATGCGAGGTGGCGAGGGGGACTCACGCGCTCCGGCTCGTGCAGGCAGAGTTCCCCGGGCCGCCTCCGCTGCTGCTGCTGCCGCCGCCGCCGCCTCTCCGCCACCAGGTTCATGGCTACAACGTCCCAGCGGTGGTCGCTCCCTCTACGTACGCGCTCAGCCTTCGCTCGCCCGGGCTACTCTCATGGGGCTTACCCGGCGCTCCACCCCTTTCTTCCCCGTAGCCCGGCCTCCTAAGCTGGGGGTGGGAGGGTAGAGCGTCGCCGGCGCGGCTTTGCAAGGGCAGCGGGGCGGCGGCGGCGGCAGCCATGGGGTGCAAAGGCACTGCCAGCCCCGGAGGCTATGTTGTTGTAGTGCTGCTGTTCCCTTGTCAACATCCTATGGAATCCTGGGCCAAGATTCCATAGGATGTTGAAAGTGGAATAATAGCACTATGGCCGTTTCCGCACTAGCCTGTTATAGCGCGATGATTCCACGTTCAACCTCCTCTGGAATCCTGGAATCCGGCCGGCCCCTCCCGAAACTGCAAACCCCAGGATTCCAGAGGAGGTTGAACGTGCGGAAATGGTCTATAACAGTCTGGTGCGTAAATAGTCTTAGGTCTTCTCTGCAGCAGCCTGTTAATAGCGCTATTAACAGGCTAGTGCGGAGATGACCTAAGACCATTTACACACCAGACTGTTATAGGCCATTTCCGCACTAGCCTGTTAGAGCGATATTATTTCACTTTCAACATCCTATGGAATCCTGGGGTTTGCAAACTCCAGGATTCCATAGGATTGTTGAAAGTGGAATCATCGCGCTCTAACAGGCTAGTGCGGAAATGGCCTATAACAGTCTGGTGTGTAAATGGTCTTAGGTCATCTCCGCACTAGCCTGTTAAAGTGCTATTATTTCACTTTCAACATCCTATGGAATCCTGGGGTTTGGAAACCCCAGGACTCCATAGGATTGTTGAAAGTGGAATAATAGCGCTCTAACAAGCTAGTGTGGAAATGGTTGTAGTTACACCCTGAGAAATGGCAGGCGGCGCATGGAAACGGATGTATGGTTCACACAAGGCCTAGGATAAAAGATCGGAGTTGTTAGCTTTAGAGCTCATGTCCCCTTCTGGGCACACATGCCCTAAAGGGGATGCTCGAAAAGGAACGTCCATTGCAAACAACGGGGGACATGAGTGGCAATTAAGGGGAGACTGGACTCCGCTGAAACTAAAGCAGCCTACAAATAAAGCCAAGCCTGGATGCTGAGAGGGGATAGAATGGCCCACATTAGCTTCATTGATAGGGAGACATTATGAGGAATGGTACTGTCAGACCTTTGGAGAGACTGGGATGACAGCCTTTGGGAGTGGAATGACAGACCTAGGACTGGATGGATGCCCCTGGGAGAGGAATGACAGCCCCATGGAGTGGAATGACAGACCTAGGACTGAAATGAAGGCCCCCTGGGGCTAAAATGACAGGCCTAGGACTCCAGTCTCCCAAGATGTGACATGTCTATTCCCTGGTCATTTCTCCAGATCAGTGTGGTTAATGTAATCCACCTTCACGAACCCTTCCCTCTTTTGTTTGTAGCTTGCATTTACTTCAGAGGAGCTCTGTCGTGTCAATGAGCATTTGCAGCTCCCATTATTTCCGTTGGCCGGCCCCATTGCTCCAGTTGTTTCCAGTGGGCATTCTTCTTGTTTAAGTACGTTGCCCCCAAAATAAGGGATGTAAAATTGACAGGTGGCCCTGGTATTCCTAAATACAGCCAGCTGACTGGTGTTGACCCACGTGTGTAGTCCCACCGGACATATACTGTTGGCATACATGTAAAATAAATATATCCACATAAATATACTCATGTACCTCTTATATTGTATAATGTGCATGTGACAACAGGTGAATCATACCACAGGATTTCAAATGTGAAGGATTCTGATTCCAGTCCACGTTCTTATATGAGCTAAAAGTTTTGAGAGCAAAGGACAAAAAGCCGTGTCTCGTATTCACAGGATAGGCAATAAATTGTGACTAGTTCAGCAACCTTCACTGGCATTTATCTTTAATGACAACCAATACATAGTTTACACAGAGAACATTCAGTGATACACACATTCAGGCAAAGTTCAGCCTTCTTGCTTGTATTTGACTTTCTTGAAAGTGACTATTAACATTTATATCCAACCTTAGCCCAATGAGCTCAAAGAGACAAAACGTGTGTTCAGTGCACTTGTTCAACCAAACGGAGTAGGCTGTGATTAAAAAGGAACCGTGTTCTATCTTGGAAAAATGAGGAGTGGTAGTAGGAGCTTCAGAATGATGTGGATAATCTGGATCCATTTCAGGGCCAATTTGGGGACTGTAACTACCTGGGGTCATCTTGGAAGTGCTGACTGAGGTAACTGCTTCTCCAGTAATTAGGCAAAATGGTATCCTGTTGATTCTCTTATACCCTTTATTTGTTGCTTTCAGTACCCTTGTTTAAGCTATTCCAGAGCTGGTTTTCAGGATTTGGAGGCTGAGGGCACTCCTTTGTGGTAGTTCTCCCTGGTACATAGGTATTGTTTGAAGTCTGTTATCTCTCCTCACTGGGAGTCAGTCATCTTGTGGGGCTCTGTCTGCTGTCCCATTCTGTTTGGCATCTATATAAAACTTCTGGGTGATTTTGTCAGGGAGTAAGGCAAGGCTTTCCAAATGGTATTCTGTGACATGTTAGTGTGTCATGTAAAGTGTGTAGGTGTGTCGCCTATAATCTTTGAAATGTATGTTATTATTTATAAATCATATATTTTAAAAGTATATAAAAGGTTTTCATGAGATATATTGTATCCCCGTACATTTTGTTATTACAATTTATGAATGTGTCTGTATCTCTTATAAGGGGTTAGTTTAACTTCCAGTTTGCTAGTAAAACTGAATTATTGTGTTGCGCAATGATGCATGTCTAAAAAGGTGTGTCACCAACATGAAAAGTTGCAGCACTCTCATTGCCTTATGTTGAGTGACCAGCTGTATGTTGTTGCTGAGGGATCCATGGTGGGGTATAATTTCTCTGTGGCCACAAACAAAGTGGAAAAGGAATGGTGGCTGAAGAGAAAGACAAAAGTAGGTGAATGTACTCTTTTTCCTTCTTTTTCTCCATTAGGAAGAGACAGATTGCTCTTACAAAAAACCTGAGCTTTTGAAATTAAGCCAAAGGCCGTATCAGATCAGTTGACATCTACAATATGGTGGCTAGGCAATTGCCAGCACTTGTCTTGAGAAGTCACATAGTTCAGTGGCACAACACATAATTCATGATTTAGTTTTGCTCATCTCATTAGAAAGAGTTCAGGTTAGAAGCCTGAAAGGAGGCCTCTGCCCATACCTCAAAGGCTGCTCCCAGTCAAGGTAGATTGACACTGCACTAGATGGACCAGTGCACTAGATGGACCCATGGGGTATAAGGCAGATTTTCAAGTTCAAGTCCACTAAAGTAACACTGTAAATATATAATTGAGGGCAAGGCTATAAAATGCATGGTCTAAGAGCCATACTTAGCTTTCCTGTCCTTCAGAGTAATATTTCTAGGACCAACCCTACCATTAATCAGATATTATGGGCTCGTATATGAAAATGTTTGGTTTATTGTGTGAGTATGCAATAAGTTGCTGTTGGGAGCGGGAGAGGATAGTGTTCAAGTGGATGCTTATTGGTGGAATGTTTGAAGAGATTTGCCTGGGACAGTTGGTGAATGTCAGAGCTTGAGTTGGAAAGCAGTTTTAGCCTAGGGTCTGAGAAGAGCACTGTTTGAAAATAGAGTTTGAGATGGGTTTGTATTAGACTAGGGTTGCAGTGAGGGAAAGGAGTTTGAGTTGAGTGATTGGTAAGGGGATTTAGTTTCAGAGGAGACTGTGTGATGTTCTCAATGTTATACTTAAATAACATGATGTTTTACCTTTATTTTCTGTAAATAAAGTTTTTTTTCCTACACTTTCAGCCTCTGGAATAATTTTAATAATTCTGAGACCTTGGTTTCACACCAAGATGTCTGTGGTGGCAACATTGAATCTAGAGTGGTGGTGTCCTCTTGGGAATAAAAGTAGCATAAATCCTTATATGAATCTTTAGGGCATATAGATTAACCAACCCCACAGTTGATTTCACATGAGAGAGACAGGAGGAAGTCCTTATGTGTAGCAGAAGTGGGGAAAAGGGGAAAGCCCTGACTTTTGGTATTTGCAGTGAACATTGTAAAATCTCCAGATTTAGTGGATTAAAGCTTAGCCCCCATTTGGCCACAGTGGTAAGATTGCCTAAGGAGAATCCTCGTAGTTGGTGGTGTAGACACTGGTGGGATGTAAGTGGAGATTCCCACATTTGATGGTCCCAGCAATGGAAAAGAGGGTTGTAAACCCTGCAGTTGGTGGCAGCAGGGTGGAATAAAAGGTGGAACCCTCACATAAAGGGTGAATTCCTCACAGGTGGTATATACACAGGTGGGATATAACGTCAAATCCTCACATCTGGTGTATGCACAGGGGTAAAGGATGGAATCCTGACATAGAGAGTTGGGAAACCCCATAGTGGCTACATCATATGGCAGGACACCAGGGTGGCAAATGGCAGGTTCATGCCACTACTGGTTCTCTTCATACTCCTCCCTCCTTACCAAGGCTGCCCACCCACACAATGGGAGGTTATAGCACAGCTAGGGGCAGCAGTGGTGATTCTCATGCCATCAGCAGCAGAGAACTTAAGTCGTTACTGCATATCCCCTAGCTCAAAGAACAAGCCCATGAGGGACTAGTTTTATACAGAAGAAGCATGGGAACACATGGGTAGATGGGCAGGGAGACGTACCTATCACCTACAGAAAATACAATTTATAGTGAAGCAATAGAATTTAATTCAGTTTGTAAATAGGATCTTTCACCAGCTTCTTCTCTTATACACAATCTAGAGTTCTAACATTGTAATAATTGGCCTGCTGGATCAAGCCCCACAGTCCACTGATCTGCTAGATATAGAAAAACTGTTTTTGAAAACTTACCTTCCAGGTATCTCCTACTGCTTGGCCATACTATCTGATACCATCTGCAAAATGCCTTCAAATACACATGTTATTCATCTGTTCAGGCTGACAGCTGTTGATATACCTGCCTTCCTAATTCCTTCACAGGTACTCACAAGCTGTTTTTATACTGTGATACCTACGAAGAAAAGGTTATATGTGTAGCATATACTCAGACAGGGAGCTGAGGCATTTTTTTTTTCAAGATAGTCCATGGAGATCTGATGAGTTTTCTCCATAATTGGAGTAACCTGCTGCTCTTTTATAGATTGACTGTCAGTCACTTATGAATTCTGCTAAAACTACTTTGAGTTATAAAATCATTTAATTTAAAAATAGGATATGATTCTACTATGGTAATTTGGGTACAAGGAATCTTTTGACAGATTTCTCATGTCTGCACAGT
The DNA here is from genome assembly GCA_948474755.1 of Ctenosaura bakeri. Taxonomy (NCBI): domain Eukaryota; kingdom Metazoa; phylum Chordata; class Lepidosauria; order Squamata; family Iguanidae; genus Ctenosaura; species Ctenosaura bakeri. The sequence continues at coordinate 314,619 of CAOLHI010001504.1, forward strand.
TGCTTGCCATCATCACCATAAGTAATCCTTATAATTTACATAACACTTTAGAGTGTCTGTTAGCCTTAAAGATACTGAGAGATTCCTCTCTTCTTTTCTCCTTGACAGATTGGGTGCCATTTTTCTCTCACACCAGTGTCAAAGGCACCAGAATCCTGTCTGATCTTGGAAGCTAAGCAGGGTCAGCCCTGGTTAATACTTGGGTGGAAGACTGTCAACAAATATCAGGAACTGTAGGCTATATTTCAGAGGAAAAACTGGCAAGACCACCCCTGAGTATTCCTTGCCTAAAAAACCCATATGAAATTCCTGGGATAACCCTTAGTTGACTTTAAGGCAGATTCCTACACATACACACAGTCCTTACAACTGGAGTGAGCACAGTAGATTCTGCAAACTACCAAACTCTTCAGCTGTCCTGATTTGCCATGGACAATCCTGATTAATCTTCTGTTATCTTCCTTTCAGCTCCTTTTAGATGTTCAGGTTTCTCTTCCTGCTTTCCCCCTTTGGTCCCTAGCTAATTTCAGTTGCAGCAAACTGAGCCCAAAATGCAGAAGTAGTTTGCATTCTATTAACTCACTGGGAGGGGTGTGAGGAGGCAGAGAATCTTGCTCTTCTCAGGAGGCTCAGGCAAAAGCAAACAGCTGCAACCTCTCCTAGCTGGTGTCTTTCCCAATTATAACTTTTGTTACCTTGACCGTACTGTGATGTGGCTTTGCCACATATATCCCAGAGGGTTTAGATGATATGCAGCCCCAAGAGTGAACATTCCCCCATTTTTAAAATTTTTGCTCAAAATATTTCCATGTTCCTAAGAAACATGGGAGGGGGAATAATTTTGCCATGGCACCCCTCCAGCTGTTTTAGACCTGGGAGAGGTGAGTTTCTAAAACCAGGAAACAAACTGAGTGCCCAATTCCAGTTGACTTCCTGATTTTTAAAAAGGACCCGTTCTAGGCCTAAAACACCTGAGGGGGGAGGTAAGAGGCAAAATTGTTCCCCTATGCCTGCTAGGGGCATGGAAGCATAATTTAGGGGAAAATTAAAAAAAAAAGATAATGGGGATGAGGTGGAACTCTCTTCTGTGGGGAGTTAATACAGACCCTTAGCACATGTCCTCTCCTGCCTTCTAACAAACCTGAAAAGTAATTACTAACAACAACAACAATAATATTTATTTCTATCCCGCCTCTCCACATGGATCAAGGCAGCAAACAACATTAAATACATTAATACATTAAAAAACATACCCAATCCTCCCCACTCACCAATCCACCTAAAACCAACCCCCTAAAACACACAACAATCAATCAACTATTGAATGAACAGCAAGACAATTGATGGGAGGCAATGGAAATGCTAGTCTTGGAAGGCCTGTCAGAACAGATCAGTCTTGACTGCTCTTTTAAAGCAGTCAAGACTGGAAATGTGCCGGGTCTCCTCCAGCAGGCCATTCCATAGCTTGGGAGCGATAGAAGAGAAGGTCCTCTGGGTAACCGCAGCCAACCTAGTTTTGACTGGCTGCAGTAAGTTCTTCCCAGAGGACCTTAATGTGTGGGGCGGATTATATGGGAGAAGGTGATCCCACAGGTAGGCTGGCCCCAAGCCATAAAGGGCTTTAAAGGTACTAACCAACACCTTGTACTGTGTACTGTGCTAATAATAATAATAAATAGTAGTAGTAGTATGGATGGGCTGCTGAAACTGAGAGATGCTGGCTTTTCTAAGGTGCCATCCTATTAGTGCTAGGAAAGTTATTAAGGGGAAAGTGTTCAGGTTTCTTGTTACAGAGTTTGAGTAGCTGTTACTTTTAACTAAAATTACTACTACTAACAACAAGTTAGTTATTAAAGTAACCCATTGTACTAATTGCATTCCTTGTTAATTGTTACTTTGTTACATTTTTACTTTATAAAGGATTGGAGAACTGTGTGGGGCCCAGGGGCTAATTTCTGCCTCCAATACCTTCATAGAAAATACTGCTCCAACATGTTGTTGTGTTTCTTTAAGTCATTTCTGATTTACGATGACCCTAAAACAAATCTACCATGAGTTTTTATTGACAAGATTTGTTTACAGGAGGTTTGTCTTTGTCTCCCTCTGAGGCTGAGAGACTGTGATGTGCCAAAGGCCACGTAGTGGGTTTCCATTGCAAAGCTGAAATTTGAACCTTGGTCTTCAGAGTTATAGGCCATTTCCGCACTAGACTGTAATAGTGCTATTACTCCACTGTAATAGTGCTATTACTTCACTTTCAACATCCTATGGAATCCTGGGGTTTGCAGTTTAGGAAGGGGCCTTTGAGGCAAACCCCAGGATTCCATAGGATGTTGAAAGTGGAATAATAGTACTATAACAGTCTAGTGCAGAAATGATCATAGCCCAGTGCTCAAATCACTACACCATGCTGGCTTTATGCGCCCCCAACAGCGCCCACAAATACCGCTGTCTTCATTGCAGACCTTCCCAAAATGGCAACTGGAAGGATTCAGACAAAAACAGAGGCATCTGGGGTGTTCTGTGGAGCTTTCAGGGATGTGCTAGAGTTGTTTTTGCATATTTTAGGGGTTTTTCACATTTCCAGGTGAAAAACATCTAGAAGTTGTGCCAAAATTTAAAACAACAACAACAAAAAACAAGGGGAAGAAGATTGGTGCCTTCATACTTGGGATTCAGTGGCTGTTTGTGGCCTATGGACCACACTTTGCTCACTCCTGGCTTGCAGAAAGAGACTGTTTTTGTGACTTATGGTGACCCTATCATGGGATTTTCTTGGCAAGGTTTGTTCAAAGTGGGTTTGCCATTGCCTTCCCCTGAGGCTGAGAGAGTATGAGTTGCCCAAGGTCGCCCAGTGGGTTTCCAAGGCTGAGGAGGATTTTGAACCCTGGACTCCAGAGTCGTAGTCCATAGTGATGCACCATGCTATTTCTCCATAGAAATGGATAGAATACCCTTAAAATGTAATTTTTAAAAAGTAACAAGAAACATTATATATTATATTCAAAAACTGGAAAACATTATTTGAAATTTAAATTTATTGGACATTTGTCGCAACCTCCAAACTCTGAATCCTATATGTGTTAACTCATAAGTAAGTAGCTCTGTGTTCTGTGGATCTTGATGTAAAGAAATCATGTGCAGCAATATTCTTATTATTAGCTAATACATATGATTAAGCAAGGCAGTAGCATTGTTTTATTAATGTTCAGGGTCTGTGGCACCCCTTTCTAATTTCATTGTGCTTTTCCTCTACAATGTAATCATATTCTGCATTAAATGACATCTGGAGAATAGGTTGTCATGGGGACACCGTGAAGCTTCTTTAACATGCACACACCTGGTCCAGCAATTGCCCAAAAGACAACAGGGAGGAGGATATAATGATGGCTTTGTCAAGACATGAGTGGTTTGCATAGAGATGGTTCTGTTTCTTCAGGTATTATTGCATCTGTATATACTGTCTACATACTAAGAAATTTGTCTGGCATTGCCTGGTTGATGTTAATTTTGTGTATGATTTGAATGAAAAAAATCTGTGTGACACCAGATGAACCAAAATGAACCAAACCAGCAGTTTTCCTCCAAAATGTGACACTTTCTGATAGGTCTGAAACTTTTAAGAATATGCTTATAATTTCAACCCATGCATAAATACCAAGTCTGGTCAAAATCTGTTCATAAATGTGCAAAAAATGCAGAAAATACAGTGTTTGTACTGGAGGTATGCAAAGTTATTGTGGGATTGGGTCGAAAACTATCATTTCATCTACTTATTGCTCCCATTAGATAACACACCTGGTTTTGCGGCTCTGATCAAGAATACGGATGTGTATATTTGTATATTTTAACGAACACTTTGATTTTCTGTTCAGTTGTCAAAGACTCTTTAAGGTTAACATGCTGTATAAAATTTCCCCTTTATATCCAAGACATTTGTCTTTTCCAGCTGGTTCCAGATCTATTCTGATATCTTCTGTTTTTGAGGTAGAATAGATTGAGCTTGTTAGACACCTGCCCTTCTGTTTCTATTTCCCTGGTAACCAACCAGTCTCATTCCCACTCACCATTCCCTCTCTCCTGTGGCCTTTTCACACCACACAGTTATAGCACTATGATTCCATTTTAACTGGTTTTGTTCCATTCTATGGAATCTTGGGATTTTCAATTTTTGGAGAGGTATTTAGAATTCTCAGTCAGAGAGGTTCTACTACCCCACCAAACTACAAACTGTAGGATTTCACAGGATGCAGCCATGGCAGATAAGGTAGATCCATAGTGTAGATCCATAATAGCGTAATTTGGCTTCTCGCAGATAACTGATCATGTGAAAACATTTAAAGAACTGGTCTTATAAACTCCATAATGTAAAAATTAACATTTTTAATAAAAATACAAGCACCTTATACTACTACTTAGGCAAGGAACCTACCAGTACCTCTTTCTGAACTATCAGGACAACTGTTTCTCCAAAAAAGTTGTGTAGCAAAACTGGCTAGTAAAAGGTCCCCAGAAAGTACCGTATATGGGAAAAGCAGATCATACGTGTCAAACTGTTAACATTCAAACGGAGCATCAGTAATAAGCAACTTCTTGCCTTTTTGATTACAAAGTTGCATGAAAGATCCTCAAACAAACATTTCTTATAATAGCAAAATTGAGACTGATCCATTTGTCTGCTTTTATAAACCATAGAATTTGTTGCCTCATCCCTCTAAAGTAGCTGTGATGCTGGAAGGTGACAGTCATTTAATCCAAGGAAAGCTGGTAACGTTATATTACCTTATGCATTTACAGCAAACTACTCCATTACATAAACAGCTTTGTATCTTCCAGTACAGAATATAGCCCATTCACCTACGTGTGGCATCAGATATTGCATGGGATGATCAAGCCCTTATAAACAGAAATTAGACTTTTGTTGAAGAAAGAACCATCTAACAGACATACACTTTCTGTTGCAAGGCTGAAAGGTATGGTGTCTGAAGTATTTTTATGCATCCGTGCTAGTGCTGATGTTTTGTAATTAGCCATGTTGATGATCAAGATGTGAACATAACTCTGCAAATGCTGTTTTAAATAAAAACAAACTGGAAAGTTTGGTTATATTTTAAAATTAATGCTAACTTTGTCACTCTGCACATCATCATCATCAACTTTTTTTTTAAAGGCAATAGTTGCTTGCCTTCAGAGGCTGTTGATGCCATCTACAGACAAGCAGCTACCTTTACAACTTTGTCTTGTAAAATACTAATTTCTATGTAACAATTTAAAGACCTTAATTATAGCATTACTTTGTTGGTTTGAATGAAAAATACAGTGTTATTGAGATGCATTTGGACAAGATTAGGCAGTCAAAGGGATATAAGATGTGACAAAAAAAGGTGGATGGTGTATTTAATAATTAAGAATCAATATTTTTGATGTTTTGTGACATTCAATTCAGTTTGTCTGCTGTTGTTATATAAAATCTCACTGAACTTCATCAGTCATTTCATCCCATGTTGTTTTCTCCATAGTCATATATAATATATTTTTGTGGCTGTCTATAGGCGTGTTCAGCCACATCAGAAAAATCTTTGAACGCTAAGAGAAGAAGACTGCAAATATTTCACTTGTTTCTGTGTAATTCCATCAAAACAAAGGAACACCTCTCCAGACTTGGAGGCCAAGTAGGGAACTGTGCTAGCGATCATCCTGGAGCAGGTGAAAAAAGCTGCAGAAGAGCTTTAAATATAAGACTGCTAACTCTCAGACTTATACAGGTGTGAGGTTCCTGGAGTATAAGTTTGGCAAAATGTAGAAGGCTGGTAAACTGGATATTTTCAGAAAGGATGCTTTTTATTTGAGCTTCTTTTGTTATCAGTGTAATTCCTTTTAGACATGCCCTTCCATAGCTATGTACTTGCAGCCACCATGGAAAGTCAGGAAAGGAGAACCACCACGAAATAAAAGGGGGAAAAAAGATAAAGGAATCTTGTAAAAGATTAAATGATTACAAAATAGAATTCCTCAGCCTTGTGGACTATGGGGAAAATTAAACATAACACATGCACTTTAGTTCCTTCTGCTAAATAAATCCAGTTAATTGTCCTTAAAGGTATTAACCATGTCCTTTTCTGCTACCTTCTTTGTATATCTTTCTTAACAGACTTTTAGGAAAAAATAACCAAGGGAGAATCAGAAGGTTTTTGCATCTTGCAGTGAAACTGGTACAAGCACAAATATCCCCATACTTCCGGATATAGAGTTCTGCCTGGGACAAACATGGATCTAAAAAAAAGTAAATGAAAGCTGACAACAGGTATAGATCTTATACTTTGTAAGACATGTTATGTGCTTAGTTTCTTAAAATGATTGCACCTTCCTCCACTGGCTTTAAGGAATCCTTTTCTAAAAATCAGATGGCAAAAAATGGAGAGTGGCATGTTCACCTTAAAAAACATGTCATTGACTTGATTTGAATTTATTTCCAAGTATTACAAACTTGGTACAGATTTGGAGAATCTGCCAATTTGGGATGTCTGTCAGAGTGCAGGACAGATGAATTTAGTATGCTTCTATTGTAAAAAAATGTGTCACATGCCAGAGAAAAGGGAGAATATACATTAAAGAAAAGGAAATAAAAACATACTTACATATGAGGTACTGGTTAAGTGGGTGATACTACAGAATCTTCAGACAAATAAAGCATGGCATTTTGAAGCCTCTAATTAAATTCCAGTATTCAGTACCTTCAAAAGCATATAATCAAAATAAGTATTTAGAAGTGATTTGTATACTATCATATTATCGGTAACTGAAATGCACATATATGGCAAAATATTACAAAACAAATAGTCATGAAAGATTGTGTGTGTGTGTGTGTGTGTGTGTATGTGTGTAGTCATATATATGAACTCCACAACCCAAATTAATACATAATAAACAGTGCTGATACTCCCAGTAGTACTACAATTTCCTAGTCCTGGAATAGGGTATGTTATGGCACAAGGAATGAGAGGGTTTCTAAAGTATTCTTTGTAGACATGTGGTTACATTTTTATGTATTTTATTATACAAAATGGAGAGATAAAATTTATGTGTAAAATTTAACCTCCTCTTTGCCTTGAATTAATTTAGCTTTGTCATGTGTTTTCCCCTGACTTCAATAATTTCTTTTCTGTGATCGGAAAAGATGTGTCCTCTGTCCACTGTGATGACTTTGGTTCTGTGTGAGGAAGAATGTGTTTTTTAAGGCCAGAAGGCTTAAAGAAGTAAATCCTGTTTTTCTCTTTCAGACAAAAATAGTGGTTCCAGAGGGAGTACAGAATTCTGTTTAACTGTGGTAATTTTTAATGGGGCAAATTTCTCCCATGAATACAATGAAATAAAAACTGTGTTTGTCAGGAACGTGTTTTATCCGATTCAATAATTCCCCTCCTGCATTTTTCCCTCCATAATGTGGGATCTCCATAAATAATTTGCAACCCTACACTTTCCCAGCTTTTACAGGTGAGATAAATTTTGATGATGCAGTCAAGGATCATAAGCCTAAGTTACAAATGACTAATCCCAGGAATGCTGATTGGACTACTCATTAGTAAGTCACTACATAATAAGACTGCAAATGATGGGCCATGTGGTTCATAGATATTTTGTGCCTCTTAATGTGTTTTTACCCTAGATTTGGATATGGGTTCTATAATCAGGTAATCAAGTTCCTCTTAACTTGAGGTGAGCCTACCTGCACATCTGGAAACTTTGATTTCATAGTCGAAGCTGCTATGCTTGCTGTTGTCCCATTGGTTTCAGCAGGGCTTGTACTGGTTTAGTGGTTGGAGGATTATACTGTCTGGGAGGTTTGCCAGATTAATTTGGCCTGCTGCCTGTTGTTCAATCTGGAGCCACTGAAGCCCTTGGTTTCTCTGGGACCCTGCTGCCAGATATTCCATATGGGATGCCCAGAAATATAGCCTAACATTAGGGAGATTTAGTTCTTCCATGTCTCGGCGGGCCTATACATTTTTAATGACAATTCTTGTTTTTTGCCTACCAAATGAACCTTGAAAAGGTCTTGCGGAGCTTATTAAAGTGTGAGGTTTTAAATTCTCCCAAACAGTTGTAGTTGATATAAGGGACTAGGGAGAGTATTTATTTTAGGAAGCAGTATTCTTTCTTTAACTGCTACAGAGATTCATTCACCTATCCAGATGATCCTTAACATTTTGTGGCATCAGGTTTGTGTTCAGTTCTTGAATGGCCTCATTAACATCTCAAAAACACAAATAAGGATGTATAATGGCTTAAGTAGCTTAGTCAGAGAAGTGATGTCCTAAACACAGTAAAGCAAAATAGCATTAGTGGTGTGTAGTGGTTTGAATGTTGGAGTATGACCTTGGAGACCAGGTTTTGATTCCTTGATTGGCTATTGAACCCACTGGGTGATCTTGGGTGCATCACACGCTCTCAGCCCCAGACAACCCTGTAATAGGTTTGCCTTAGGGTTGCCATAAGCTGGAAGTGACTTGAAGGCACACAACAACAACTCAATAAAATATTAAACTCCCTTGGTAGCTATGAACCGGTCTCCCTCAGCCACAGCCATCTTACAGGTTTATTGTAAGGATAAAGTGGGGTGGAGGAGAGCCATCAGTGCCCCTTTGAATGCATTGAGGGGAAAGTGTAAATGTAACTAAATCAATTAAGTGTAGGAAAACACTTCCCTGCACCCAGAGCTTTACAACAGAGCTTTCAGTGGCCAACAATATACACCCAACCCATATCAATTGTAGTAACAGGGCAAGAATAGTACATTTGTCTTGTTCAGGCTTCCCCCGCTTATCTGACAGGTTAGGGACCAGACCACAGTCAGAAAAAAGAATTGGTTGAAAAGTGGAACCCATGTACTGTATTGTACAGAGCATGAAGGACTTACAGAGGCTCATTTGTTACTGACCATGCACATGGTGCTTGCAAAGTCTCTTAGTCAGCTTAATGCCTTTTTCCCCTCTCAACTTGCTTTGCAAGCAACATGCATGTGTGAAAGTGGTTCCTAGTGAGCCTCCATAGGCAAAAAGAATTGATGAAAGAATGAAACCCCCATTGAATTAATAGGACTTGCCCTTAATTAGGAAGGGTCAAAAGAGTGCATTGTCAGATAATGGGGCATCAAAAGGTGGAGACTTCCTATATTCTAGTCACTGCACCATCAGAGGAAGTTATATATTTAAGAAAATCAACAAAAGAAGGGCATAGGAAGAATCAAGCAACTGAGCTATCACCCATAGGTTGAATCAATCTTCTTTTCTTTGGCTTCTATTCCCCTGGTTGTATGCCTAAGCAAAAAAAGTTGAAGTAACAACTTTATGACTCTTATACCATTGTTGCCTTCACCGAAACACAGTCAAGTGTGAAAATACAACACATACTACAGCATAAGGAAGATGAACACTATCAAGATCAACATGAAAATTTGACTCTGAGAGTAGTTTGGGGATTTGCATGAGAGTAATTTAAAATCTTTGTGTGTAGTATTTCTCTTAAATATTAAGTTTCTAAGCTTCCCCAGAGCTTAGGTTACAATACAGTACATTTATTAATGTTGCAGGCTCAGAGCTTCCCCCATGAATTAGTTACCATTGTAGTTACTTTTTTTTTTCATTTTTAAATCTAAAAAAAAGCTACCTGTTTCTTAAAAGTAACTAAGATACTTTATTTGGTTCTTATCTAAAACAGATGGAAAGAAACATGAGCTGCAACATGGACCTGAAACAACTCTGGGCTGACATGTTGGCAGTCAACCAAAAGAGTGTGGCTGACCTGTGTCCTTTAATGCTGAACCCTGCTGGCTTCCATCCTGGATTCTTGGGCTACAATCTTGTCAGCCAGATGAGATGCTCCCATTTCCCAAAGTTTCCCCCCAGTAGCCCTGCTTCATCTTCCCAAGCTGTCAGCTCATCCAGCACCACTTCTGTTTTCAACACACCTGTGTAGGCCAGATTCAAAGGCAACAAAGATGGTGAGAATGACAAGGAATCCCCAGGCCCCAACTTGAACTTGTCAGGGGCCTGAATTACTTTGCATGTGTGGGAAGAAGCTACATGAATTAAAATTTAGTACATGCTCCCTCTCCAAAAAAAGTAACTAAGATTCTATTTTTTAATTAAAATGATTTCTGTAAGTGCCTTATCTGTGGTACTAAGCACACTTTTCTACCCACCTCTGCATCACTTCAACACCTACAACAAAACATAAGCTGAAGGACTTTCATCCTGAAATATTCCTCCTCCACCGTTTAATGAAGCCACATATTCATAACTCTAAAATTAAAAAAGTCTACTACATATGGAATGAAGTCAGCTATTCCTCATTACCTTATAGTTATAACCCAGTTATGCCTTAGATAGAAGTTGTAAAAAAGATTTGAGCACAATTAACGTATTACTTGCAACTAGTTACATCTAAAATTTGGGTTTCCTATGCTTTGCTGTCATTGGATTTAAGGAAAGTGTCACTTGCTGTGAATTATTTTCAGCCACTAAATCAAGAGTGCTTAAATTTGAGTAGACTTAAACCTACATCAAACAAAAGGGTATGGAGATATTATACACAGGTTCCCAACATCTAGTTAACCTTACTAGTAACTCCTAATTAACCTCACTGTTAGATTTTCTTGAACTTACTCAAGGCTCCTGGAACTCTCAGATGCACACTAAATGGATCCAACAGGTAAAGAGTTTCTGATTAATACAGGATCACGCTTGGAAAAGTTCCTGTAGTTTTTGGAAATTTTCAGGAGATATTTGCCCTCTACCCACAAGAGGCATTCAGTGTGAGTGTGGTGTGGCCAGGAAAGGTTTTTCTAAGTGGATGGCAGGAATGAGGTGATGTAACCTTGAGTGCAAGTGCAAATAATGTTTTGGCTATCCAGCCTTGGAAGGTCTTGCCTCCTCACTGAGTACCAACATGAGGAGGTTGAGTGGTGTAAATGTAATTGGGTTACCACATCGGGTCTGGGGTGTGGTTAAGCCCTTAAAAAGGCTTATGTATGACAATATACTTTACCATTAGGCCAATTCCTTGTGGTCATGCTGCTGTAAGGGCTAATTTATGGAATGTATCCAGACATGCTGCCGGTCTGTTTTTCCATGCTGATTTATTGTTCCTGACTTGTTTATGCTTCTTGGTATGCTGCCAGAAGCCCTAACTTTTATCTCAGTGTCTTCTGCTGAATAAATAGCAGTGAGTCTTATCTCTTTGAGTCTATGGAGCTTTTTTAGCTTGCTTGGACCTGCTTGGTTGCCGTCAGACGCTGCTGTCCTGTCAGCACTCTGCACATGCTCTGAGGAGCTATCTTGTACAACAGTCAACAGTCTCCCAACCTGAGATTTATAATTCTGAAATTCTTCACTAGTCCTATTAGTTCATGACTGCTTCAGACTACTGTACATGACTTCTGTTAGAAAACAGGCATCTTCTATGCACAGAATTTTCAATCAGTGTTCCTACTTTCAAATGCAAATACAAGGGACTGGATCTAGACAGATTTACATTTAACAGCAAGTCCCAGTGAAAGCAACTGACTTATGCTAGCTATGGAATCTAGACAGATGGTATGGTGGACTAGGACTCCAGGAGACCAGTGTTCAAATCTCACTCAGTCATGGAAGCCCACTGAGTGATTTTGGGCAAGTCACACACTCTCAGCTTCAGAGAAAGACAATGGCAAACTTTCTCTGAAGAAATATTGCCAAGAAAATCCTCATTTTAGGAATGCTGTAAATTGGAAATAACTTGCAGGTACACAAGACATGAATCTCCTTTGAATAGGACTAAGTCTGAACCTAGGTGTGGGACCTTTGGCTCTCCAGATGTTTTTGTCAAATTCTGCTTTGGTGCTTATCATTGGCCATGCAGGTTACGATGGGTGGGAATGATAAACCAAACATCTGGAAAACCCACTTCTAATGAACCACATCTAACCTCCAAATTTTAACGTAATTCCACACCAGACCAAAAGTGGAAATATGATTCACAGTTAGCTATTTATAAATGGTAGTACAAAAGTCCAGATATGTGAGATGTTATTATCAAATACGTGCAATCTGGAACATTTGGTTAATAATGTAGGACACAACAGTTTTGGTGTGCAGGTACTTCCTTCTGCAACATAGACTACAACACAAGCTGAAATTTAATTTCCCTATGAATGAATAAAACTCAGAACACTTTGTTGTGCTCTTTAAGCTGGCTTTCAAAGCTTTGCAGATAGCCTGACCCTTGTTGTTCTTAACTGCCGACTTAAGATTTATGGAGACCTTATGAATGAAAAACTTCCAAGTGTGTTTGCTATCAATAGCCCTGCTAAGATCTTGCAAAGCTGGGTTTCCTTGACTGAGTCTGTCGACCTCGTAGGATTGAATCACACTCTACTCACTTCTCAACATAATCCAGTCCCCTTGAATTTAATGAGATTTTACAATCCCCCTTACTCTGTGTGTGTGTGTGTGTGTGTGTGTGTGTAACAGCTCATTAAATTCAAGACAACTGGATTCCGATCTATCTATCTATATCAATATATAGCTAGATATATCTATCTCACAGTCAGTGTGGTGTAGTGATTTGAGTTTTGGACTAGGACTCTGGAGAACAGGGCATGAATCTCTGCTTGGCCATAGAAACCCACTGAATCACTTCGGCTGTGTCTTTGTTCCTGGGTGTCTTCAAGACATTTCTGACTCATGGAGACCCTAAGGCACATGTGTCAAACACAAGGCCCGTGAGAAAAATCCAGCCCTCCATGTAGCCCTTGCACCTCTCCTGTAGCTGTGGCATTCCCCGCTCCCTGGTGATCCCAGTCTCCACATTGTGGGCCTCTGGCTGCTGGTGCTGGTATTCTGAATAGGGGCCCAGCAGCCAGCACTTGCAATCTACTTCTGACTGCTCCTCTGTCCAAGTCTCTCCATCAGAGTGTTGCCATAGGTTACCACGGCAACACTCTGCACAGCTCACCAGAATTGGACAGAAGAGCAGTCAGAAGTAGAAGTAGATCGTAAGTGCTGGCTGCTGGGCCCCTATTCAGAATACCAGAAGCTGGGGTACTGCAGTGTGGGGATCAGGCTCACCAGGTACAGAGAGGGGCAGGAAAGCAGAAAAAGCCATAGGGGAAGAGGAAGCAGAAAGAGGCACAGAGAGGGTCTGGGGGGGCTGAAAGAGACACAATTTGAATATACTGACCAATTCTATGTCACTTTACAGAGGTATAGGGATCATAAACTATGATCAAATAGCCCCAAAATAAGAAAAGTTGATGCAGAGGGAAGGCAGTTTAATAACCAGTAGTCATCTAATGCAGAGGCAGTTATTTAATATGATAAAAAGGAGATAAATTTGCATAGTCTTACAGATACAACAGGCACTAATGCACGGAGTATGGGAAACAAGCAAGATGAACTTGAACTCCTAGTACAACAAAATAAATACCATTTGATAGGCATCACTGAGACCTGGTGGGATGAGTCTCATGATTGGAATATAGGAATAGAGGGGTATAGCCTATTTTGTAAAAATAGTCCAAACAAGAAAGGAGTAGTAGTAGTCTTGTATGTCAAGGATGTTTTCACCTGTGAAGAGGTCCATGACTTAAATCCAGAAAGCCAGGTCGAGAGCATCTGGGTATGAATTAAGGGAGTGAGAAACAGTAGGGATATTCTGGTGGGGGTTTACTACAGATCTCCAACCCAGACTGAGGACTTTGATGACGCCTTCCTCAACCAAATGACTGCACATTCAAAGAGGAGAGATACAGTAATAAGAGGAGATTTCAATTACCCGGATGTATGTTGGCAGTCAAACTCTGCCAAGACAGCAAGGTCCAGCAAGTTTCTTGCTTGTCTTGCAGACAATTTCATGGTCCGCAAAGTGGAAGAGGTGACAAGGGGATCAAATATTCTAGATCTGATCCTGACCAACAGGGATGACCTTGTTAATGAGGTAGAAGTGGCTGGATCTTTAGCGGGGAGTGACCATGCCCTATTGGAATTTGGTATTCAGTGGGGAGGAGAAGATAAGTGTAGCCAAACACTCAAATTAAAAAAAGCAGACTTCTGTAAACTTAAGGAGCTGCTGGCTGGAATTCCGTGGTCAAGAATAGTGAAAGGGAAAGGAGTTCAAGAGGCATGGGAGTTCCTTAAAAGGAAGATACTGAAGGCACAGTCTAAAACTGTGCCAATAAGGAGGAAAAATGGAAGGCATCTGAAGAAACCAGAATGGTTGACTAAAGAACTCTCAGCTGAGCTAAATGTTAAGAGAAATATGTACAGGAAATGGAAGAAGGGGTAAACCACCAAAGAAGAATTTAAGCAAGTAGCCAGGAGATGTAGGGAGGAGGTCAGAAAGACTAAAGCACAGAACAAACTTAGGTCGGCCAGAGACATTAAAAACAATAAAGAGGGTTTTTTTAAATATGTCCACAGCAAAAGAAAAAAGAAGGAGACGATAGGGTCGCTGCGCAGAGAAGATGGTGAATTACTAACGGGGAAGAGAAAAGGCAGAACTACTTAACACCTTCTTTGCCTCAGTTTTTTCCCAGAAGGATACAAGCACTCAACCTGGCGGTTGGGAAGCAGGGGAAGAAGCAGGGGAAGTGAGGCACATAATAGGTAGAGAGGTGGTACAGGAATACCTGGCCACACTGGATGTACTCAAGTCTCCAGGGCCAGATGAATTGTATCCTTGGATATTAAAAGAACTGGCAGAGGTCATTTTGGAACTGCTTGCTATAATCTTTGAGAAATCTTGGAGGACAGGAGAAGTTCCAGCAGACTGGAAGAGGGCAAATATTGTCCCCATCTTCAAGAAGGGAAAAAAAGAGGACCCAAATAATTATTGCCCAGTCAGCCTGACATCAGTACCCGGAAAGATCCTGGAGCAGATCATTAAGCAGTCAGTTTCTAATCATTTAGAAAGCAACACGGTAATCACGAGAAGTCAACACGGATTTCTCAAAAATAAGTCATGCCAGACTAATCTTATCTCTTTTTAGATTGAGTTACTAGCTTGATAGATGAAGGGAATGCTGTGGATGTAGCATATCTCGATTTCAGTAAGGCCTTTGACAAAGTTCCCCATGACATTCTTGCAAAGAAGCTAGTAAAATGCGGGCTGGACAGGGCTACTGTTAATTGGATTTGTAATTGGTTGACCGACCGAACCCAAAGGGTGATCACGAATGGCTACTTTTCATCCTGGAGGGAAGTGACTAGTGGGGTGCCACAGGGTTCTGTCCTGGGCCCAGTGCTGTTCAATATCTTTATCAACGACTTGGATGAAGGAATAGAGGGCATGCTCATCAAATTTGCAGATGACACCAAATTGGGAGGGGTTGCTAATACGCCAGAGGACAGGATCAAAATTCAAAATGACCTGGACAGATTGGAGAGCTGGGCCGAGGCTAACAAAATGAAATTCGACAGAGAGAAATGTAAGGTCCTACACTTTGGTAGAAAAAATGGAATACAGAAATATAGGGGGGGGACACGTGACTGGATAGGAGTATGTGTGAAAGGGATCTAGGAGTCTTCATAGACCACAAGCTGAACATGAGTCAGCAGTGTGATGTGACAACCAAGAAAGCCAATGCAATTCTTGGTTGCATCAATAGGAGTATGGTGTCTAGATCGAAGGAGGTACTGGTACCACTCTACCCTACTTTGGTTAGACCTCATCTTGAATACTGTGTCCAGTTCTGGGCACCCCAATTCAAGGAGGACATGGTCAAGCTGGAGCAAGTCCAGAGGAGGGCGACCAAAATGGTGAGAGGCCTGGAAGCCATGCCCTGTGAGAATAGACTTAGAGAGCTGGGTATGTTTAGTCTGCAGAAGAGAAGGTTAAGAGGGGACATGATAGCCATGTTTAAATATCTGAAGGGATGCCACGTAGAGGAGGGAGAGGGCTTGTTTGCTGCTGCTCCAGAGACCAGGACAAGGAGCAATGGATTCAAGCTGCAGGAAAGGAGATTCCACTTGAACCTCAGGAAGAACTTCCTGACAGTCAGGGCTGTCCGGCAGTGAAATCTGCTGCCTCGGAGTGTAGTGGAGTCTCCTTCTTTGGAGGTTTTTAAGCAGAGGCTGGATGGCCATCTGTCAGGAGTGCTTTGAGGGTGTTCCTGCATGGCAGGGGGTTGGACTGGATGGCCCCTGTGGTCTCTTCCAACTCTACATTTCTATGATTCTATGGCAACTGTAATGCTGATGCGGCCCAAGATGAAACTGAGTTTGACACCCTTGCCTTAAGGTGAACCTATCATGCGACTTTCTTGGTGGAATTTGTACAGGAGTTTGTCTTTGCCTTCCTCTGAGGTTCACAGCGTGACTTGACCCCAGGGCCATCAATAGGTTTCCATGGTTGAGCAGGGAGGGATTTGAACCCTGGTCTCCCAGCGTCCAACACTGAAACCACTGCATCACGCTGGCTTGCCCTAAGTGGAAGATGACTTGAAGGCACACAACTATATATATATATGTGTGTGTGTGTATTTATATGTGTATATATGTATATATATGTATGTATATATGCACACACACGTATATTATGTGTGTGTATATATATATATATATATAATATATGCACACACATATACACACACAAATATATATATATATATACACACACACACATATCTTGTGCGTGAGTGTATGCAGATCTATAGCTGTATCGACACACAAACACATATACATCCCAAAGTGAACACAGGAGCGCAGAGGATGTTTTCACCCGAGCAACCGCACACCTGCCCACTGAAAGACTTGTGGGCATGCATCTCTCCACCAGACGTCCCCGACAAGGCTTCAGTTTGTCTCAGTCCGCATGCGCGAAGTTTCAACGGCCGTTCTCGAGGGCGCGCGTGAGATCTGAGGAGAAAAAGAAAAAGAGCACCGGGCATGCGTCCCGAGGCCGTCTGGTGAAGGCGATAGGCCGGGCGTCTGGCATGTGTTCCTAGCGCCTCCTCCCTTCCCTGCTTGGCCGCGGCGGGGAGACCAACGCCAGCCATGGCGGCAGCGGAAGGCGGCGGCGGCACCGGAGCCTTATTGGAAGCGACCTCCGCGGGCCACTTCCAAGACGTGCTGCAGCAGCCTGGCAGGTAGCAAGATGGCTGGGCGGCGCCCCTCATCATCTGGGTGGGAAAAAAAGAACCGAAGCGACTCCGCGGCGGCCAGGCGGGCTCCCCTCACAGCCGCTGTGCTCTGCTCTGTCTGTCAGGCCCAGCTGGGTTGAATGGAGCTCACTCCCAAGTAAACAAGGCGAGGGTCGCAGGCTCCGGCTGGCCTTGTCGCCTCCTCCTCAAGACTCTTCCTCGGTTGAGACTCGTGGCGGTTAAACAAAAAAAGGAGCGGTTCCTCTCTCTAACCCCACAGAGTCAATGAAAAATTATGTGGGAGGGGTCGTGGGAGTCATTCTCACCAGAAGGGAAGGGTTCGTTTCCAAGTGGGCCTGGCCCCAGGCCTTTTGCTTCAGCAGGAAAAGGAGACTGGGCTCCATGTGCTCAGAGATGGTTCAGTTTTGTTTCTTTAAAAAGCCCCAAAGAGGGGGGGGGAATGGTCTCCTTTTCCTGCTCATTCAGTTCATGTGCTTTTAAGTACCTGTTGCTGCCCCAAGCCATTTTGCTGCCTGAGGTGTGCAGGGGTGTATGTGATCCGGCCTGACAGGGGCCATTTCCGCACAGCCTGTTATAGCGCGATGATTCCACTTTCAACCTCCTCTGGAATCCTGGGGTTTGCAGTTTCGGGAGGGGCCGGCCGGCCCCTCCCGAAACTGCAAACCCCAGGATTCCAGAGGAGGTTGAAAGTGGAATCATCGCGCTATAACAGGCTCGTGCGGAAATGGCCAGGGTCTTCTCTCTAGCAGTAAAGAAATAAAGTAACCCATTGCTGCACTCCTGAGCCACCCCAAATCAGGCTGCCTAATTGGGCTGCTTTAGACCATCCAATGATAGGGTTGCCCCTGATCCCAGGTCAGAGGTTTCTTTCTCAGGGTCATGTGCTCAGATGACTCTCCAGGGAGTGCTCCAGGGTTGGGCAGAATGTGGTTCTGGGCCATAGAAATGGGGTCTTTTCTGTAGAAATGTATCAGATAATAGAAAGAAATTCTAAGTGTATGGATGGAATGGTTTTGCTTATCTGAAGAATTAGTATTAAGGAGGCAGCTGAGATGATGGGATAGCAAAACAGCCCTGAGACCTGCTCTTTCCTCTCTCTCTCTTCATGATATTAGCACGTTTCCCCTGAAATAAATTTGAAAGTATGCATGCGTATGTGTACATGCTTGTGACTTGTATGAAAGAGATGGGGCTTCGTGGATGATTATTTCTCTCCCTCCCTGATTCCTATGGGTGCCTATGAGATAACTCTTAAATTCTTCAATGTCCTTCCTTCCTAAGGAGCTAAGGTTTTCTAGAGAGAGGACTCTCCTACTATTTTGTCATATATACAGGATTATAGGCATTGTAAGGATGTGTGATGTTTGGAAGAAGATACCTACCTCTGGTTGAATTTAGTCAAGTGTCCTTTCTTTTGGAAGAAAGGGTAATAAAAGCCACTTTACATTTCACACCACTATGTAATACTATTACTGTTCTTAATAATGTGCAAGGTCTGTTCTTAATGGATTGTCATACCTGTCTGAGGGATCTGTAGAGGACTGTAGATTCCTGCTATTGATGAATAAATGTGGCTATTTTATAGGTAGAAATACTGCAAAAGTTTGTACCTCCTGATTTCAGTCGTATATGAAACAATTCTGAGAAGAACAGAGGCCTAAGGCTCAGCCTCTTTCTCCTAGGCATTATTCAGCTCTGTAGAACATAATCAAAGATTTCTGCTCCAGAACACAGCAAGTCCTTTGAACTTTTATATTGTAGTTATTAGAACAAACCCTGTATTGCTCCTTAAAAAAACATAGCATTCTAGGCTCCCATTTGCAGATGCTTATGAAAATATGATATGTGGCACTATGTTGGTTGGGGGCTAGTTCTCCTTGTATAATTGGCTGCTTCTGGGATTTTATCCCTCTTGTGAAGCAGCAGGTAAACTAAAGTGGATTGATGGATATAGGCGGAAAACAAGGAGTGGAGTAGGAGTGCAGAGCTTGGTTGTCCTAAGTAGGGGCTGTTCTTTTACTGCCTAAGTGTTAAGGAGGCAGAGGAGGTGAAGGACCATGCTCTCACTAATTAGAAGAGAAGAACGAGACATACTGGATTAGATCCAACTTGGATGTATTTAAAGCAGACCAGTTTAAATGAATTGGACTTAGGTTAGTGATTTATTGCAGTCAGTCCATTCTTAGGGTAATTCTGGATCCAATCCACAGAAAATATGTGATGGAAAGGTCATTTAATTTCCTTCTGAGTTTTTCCTCACTTTTGGTTGAGCTGGACTTCTTTGTAATACAGTTTTCTTTCTCACAAGGTTGTCTAGATACTGCCAAAATTTAAGCTGGGAGAGGATTGTGCTAAGAACACTTCCAGAGAGAGGGTATTTTAGCTGCCAGGGTTTACTGCCTCTGACTAGGACCTGTAAATTCCTGCTTTTAAGCTATGTTACATTACTACACTCAGCTGGGCCCTGTTGGGGGTGTATTGGAAGCACCATTCGTGCCTCTGCTGTTCCTGTTTTTGCAGCTTAATGCCTACTTAGTGGAAGTCAAATGGTTTAATCAGATGTTTAGTCTGGTTCCCCAGCTCCCTGTAGATTCTGTTTCCTTGACACTTCCACAAGATTGAACTGAGCTTGAAAGTACATCTCATAAAATGCATGGAGTGTTTTCTTTGCTGCTGAGTAAGGAAACCTTCATGTTAAATGCTCACCTTGCTGAGCAGGGTGTTTGGCCCTAAGCACATCTTACATAGCAAAGACATCATTTCCATATTCAAACAGGGGTGGAGGGAGGGAACATAAAGCAAAAAATCTAGATGGTGAGGTAGGAATTTTGCAGCTGACCGTAATGGAAGATTAAATTAACTTTAAATTAACTGTTCTGACTGGCCTGGGTTCCTTATCAAACATCAGTCAAATATAGTTAGTGAAATGAGCATATTTTCAAGTAATTTTAGGAGAAAATGCAAATAAACATGTACAGTGCTGCTGGATTTTGAAATGGAAAACTGGTTTGACAGGCAGAACAAATAATTAAATCCTACTCATATCACCCTATGTTGTACCACAGGAAAAATATAAGTGCTAATGAGTGTTGGTATCTAAAGTTGTGATCACAACTTCCAAAGTTTTATTGCTTTAGTCATTTTTCTGGATTTTTTTGGAGAATGTTTAAGACTCCAGTAATCTCTCTGGCATACACATGCAAAACATTATTGTGGGGGATGGAATGAACTGACATGTTTATCTGATAGGTTCTGCTACGGTCACACGGACAAGTTGAAAGTCTTTGTGAGTGGTTTCCAGTGAGGGGTTCCTGTCACTCTGCCCCTGCTGGTCTTTTGGCTGATGTGATATGTGGAAGGAGTGGCAGTGAATGTGCACTGAATGTTGAAGGCATGGCATAAGAGTATCAGGATTTGCTGTGCAGTGGGCTTTCCATTTTTGTTGGCTCAGCGCCTGTGGATTTGATTATTTGCTGGTTTATTTTATTTATTTATTGACAAAATCTTACCCTATTTGCCCCTGTTGTGGAAAAAGTATATTCTCTCTAGGAGTCTCTAGGTCGTCCAATGCAATTCTGTGGTCCACTTCTGGAAGTAGACTATAGTGTCATGCTGGAAGATCTAGAAATTCCTAGAAAGAACACTTTTCCAGGCATTGCTTGATTCTCAGTTGTGATTCCATGGCCCATATCCTCCAGAGGTTGACTGTACAGTCACATTGGAGGATCTAGAGATTCGTAGAGAAGTGTTGTCAGGTAAAGAGAATAACATTCATGTGTTTTATTTTTATTCATGGTTTTTCATTTTCAGGGGGGCCTTGCACCCTTAAACTCTACAAAAATGGAGGGCTCACTGTATACTGAAGCAAAATGTTGATTCATTAATCCCTCCTGTGTCTGTTCTGAGAAAGAGTGATTCTGAAGTTCTGGGGCAAAAAAGTGTCTTGCTTCCTCAAATCCTATTGAGGAGTGTCAGTTATTTTTATTTTACAAGGATTTGTTGTCTGAAATTGTTTTGTAAAAGTACCAAACTCTCTTTATTTTTCCCCTCTTATTTTGTCACAGGTTTCTAGTGGTGGTTCATTTCTGGGCCCCATGGGCTCCTCAGTGTGTTCAAATGAATACTGTTATGGCAGAACTAGCAAAGGAACATCCGCGAGTTACTTTTGTAAAGGTAAGTTGGACTGACAGAATGTAGTGCATTTTTGGTCAAATGTGAATTCTGGATGTTTGCATATGGAGGAAAGATAGAAGTCTGACTAGTTGCTACAGATAGCTCAAATCCTTGAAACTGAGCAACTTAGGGCTTTTTAAACTTTGCAGTTCCAACCTTATCCTTTCTCATTGGTGACATGATATATTGACATTGTCCTGTAAAGGTGAATGTCTTCCATCCCCCCCCCCCGCAGGCCAAAAACTAGTTGGTCACACTGTGAAGGCAAAAGACAATGTTTAACAAGCCAGAGAACAGTAATTTGATAACTAGCTTCCCTTAAATTTAGTAGGAACCAATCTCTCTTGACAGGTAAGAGTGTATGAGGCTTCAAAAGCTTTGTGTGCTTGTTACAGTGTATTTTTAGGATTTGCCTCTAGCAAAATCCCTTTTTGGATTGAGAAGAGGTAGGAGAAAGGTAAGAATGTGCTTGCATCCCACCTATCTGCCTGCACTTACAGTCAATAGTCCATGTTCATGCTAGGTGAGGAAAGAGTAAATCTGGACTGGAAAATGGATTGCAGTGCTAATCTGAATGATGGAGAGGATAGAAATTGTCAAGATATGTAATGGAGATAGGAAATCTCTCCTTGCTTTCCTGCTGTGTGTTTAGATTGTGCTAGAAAATGGTCCAAAATGGTTATGAGAGAAATGGTAATTACTCTTGAACAGGGTGTAGTGAAATAGGGACTCTGAGGTAGTGGTGTGGAGTCCAAATGCTGACTTGAACTAGTGATCCAAATTTTTGATTGCTAAGAAGCTATTAGAATTTTAATAGCTTTCTGCATTCCTTTCCTTTTGGTAAGTTGACCTAGCAATCCCAAAGTATATTGCACTGCTTTTTCAGCATGTCATGCATTTGGTAATTTGGTTAAATCCTGATCTTTTTATCCAAGGGATTTGAGATTAAGAGGGTAATACTGCTCTTTTAAAAGTTCTTTCTACTTGATTTGAAGTAATGATGCTGCTGGTTAGGCAAATAGATTTTTTCCTTATTACTTTTGTATTTGGCTGCTGATGATTGGTATGTCTTTGGATTTACATAATTATGCATGGTTTTTGCCTTGATAGAGCATTTTGGGGTTAGTATTTGTGTAAGAATATTTACACAACTTGCTAGCAGAGCAAGGGAAAGACAAATGTGAGAGAATTAAGTGCTGTTCATTTTAAATGCAGTTTTGAACTGTCAGTCACCAAGATTAAGAAATAACTTGTATTGAATGATTATTTTTCAACGCAAGTGAGAATTGAATTTAAGGCTGAGGCTTTGTGTTACCCTCTTGTATTTCCTTGTAGTGCGATGGTTTGCAGGGTAACAGCATAGGGTGTTTTTTATCACAGTGTGTTACTTTAATTATCACAAGAAAGTACTTTAGTGGCAAAAAGTAGTGCATTTATTAGAACATTTTTGGCTCTTTTTGTTTGTGTAGGAACCATAAGAAGTGGTTTTATAGTGAATCATACATTGGTGCACCTTGCCAATTCTAACTGGGAATGGTTTTCCAGTGTTTCTGGCAGGTTCCTTCCCCAGTCCTGCGTTGAAGTCCTTGGTATTCCTTGGTGATTTCTCATCTGGTAATAGGACTAAATATCTGTAACCAAGTGCAGTGTTTTAGTCAAACACTTGTAGTCTTGATGGATAGTATACAATAGAGTTAATTTTATAATAATGCCACTGTTACTTGTAGTTGAGTAATATGACATTGGGTTACTATCAATAACTGTTAGCTACAGTAGTAAAGTTGTATTATCCTGTGAGTCTATAACTGTATTGCCTGAAGTCAAATTAATTATAAAATCCATCTGTTTGCATACTAATGGCAACGATTAACAGAAAATTGATGGGTTTTTTCAATGAATTATGATGAGGGTAGAAGAAACATGATCCTGCCGCATCAGTTATGCTAAAATGAATGATAACTTGGAAGGAGAAAAAGATTGCTGATTGGCCTTATTTGCCTTATGGATATTGCTGGTTAGCGTTGCACAGTTTTCTGTGCCATCTTGGAGTGACTGGCTTTTTTTACAGGCTGTACGTTTAGTGAGAGAAATTATCGTTTAAAAATACATTAAACAGTATTAATAATACATAAATATGCAAAATACTTAATCATGCCACAAACCATCTTTAAATGGGGAAATGAGATGCTATAGAAAGCCTGCCAGAATGTAAAATAAGTACCTAGCTAAAAGTCTGCCTTGTTGGCACGGGGAACTTTCAAATGCTGATCCCTGAGTGCCCAGTGAACTGGTTCATTTATATGGCTGTCAAATACATAGTGAGCTTCTATGCATTTAGCTCAGGGGAGGGAACTCTGGCTGTTGTTGCACTGCAATCCCAGGAGCCTTAGCTGACATCTTTAATGATAAGGAATTATGGGACTTGCTATTCAACAATATCTGGAAGGCTGTGCAGTACCTTTTCCTTGTTTTAACCTTTAGGTTAACCTTGGTGGTGGTGTCAAACTTTGATAAAGCTGGATTTAGTGGATTGAGAAATACAGAAATTGGTAACAGCAGTAGGGGTCAAGTGAAACAGTACAAGATATTCTTGAGTCTCTAATTTTGGACTGCAATCTTAAACATGCTTAGGCGAAGATCCTGTGTCCTATGGCTGTGATATGTAATTTTATGGTGACAGATCTACGTTGTTGACATGATAGGCAACCATGGTAGAGAACTTAGACAATGTGCAGTGGGAAGCATAGTCCCATTGTGTACTGGTGGCTTTCAACATATAATAGGGTACTTTGCGAGGAATCTTGTTGTGCAGTGGGGGCACAATGAAAGGTGAGGACGTTTTACTGGCTGGGTGCAGGGCACCTATGACTTTCCACTGGCCTCCATTCCAGTTTACTGGTGTCCCCTGGCTCTTTTGGGGGCAGTTGCCCTCCTCCTTGCACTGTCGTTGTGCAGGGGCAGCCTGTTCTTCAGAGTGTCACACTGTTATGCATTGCAGCCATCATGCAACAGCTGTGCCACTTGCTTTACTTGTGCAGCGGTCCTGATGGTGGAACAATAATAGCACTACTGTCCTGGAAATAAGATTGTTGCGTGGTACTGCAAATCTAAAGTGCACAATTGTAAGTTGGTTTATGATGTTGTAAATTCTCAACAGGGTGCCAGCCTTAGTGTTTTTGGATACAGTATTTCTGAGTTAAGAGACATAAAGATTATTGCTTTTCAGTGAAGTCTGACTTATCATGACCCTATCATAAGGTATTTTTGGCAAGATATATTCAGAGGAAGTTTTCCAATACTTTCCTCTAAGGCTAAGAGAGGTGACATGTCCAAGGTCACCCAAGTGGTTTCCATAGCTGCACAAGGGATTTCAACCCTGGTCTCCCAAGGTCCTAGTCCTACATTTGTACTGTTACACCATTTTGTGCTGCACGTGATAGGTTTGAGAGAATTACCGGTAAGTAGAACTGCTTACTGAACAGTGAAAGAGCTTAGAACTTCAAATGCCACAGTTTGCATCCTGTTCTCCCCATATGTCACATAACCTTAATATTTCCTACTAGAAAGCTAATGAGAGAGTGGATAATTGATTTTTAAGGTTCTGATCCTTTGAGCATCTGAAATAGCCATCTGGAATTATGTACTATTTATTGATAGTGCTTCTTAAAAAAACTGGATTTTGCACACAAAAACGGGAAACAAGAATAAGAGACAACAAAGAAAAGGCAAAGAAAAAAGGGTGGGAGTACAACAGATATGAACAACTGCTGGATATTTATATTTATGAAAACTAATCATATGTTTCCTTGAAATTAACAGGCAATAGATAGTGAATATTTTTTTTCCAAATTTTAGACTGTAATTTTCTTTGCAAGGTTGAAAACATGCTGAATTCCTCAGTTAAATTCCACATCACAAGAATATAATTGAAAAGAACGTGCACATCTACAAATGCCAGACATTTTTCTAATGCAGACAATACATTGTAATCTAGCTAATCAAAAAGGGGTGGTCATTAAATATGCCACAAAGTAGCATTATCTGTATTACATTCCCACCATTTAGTTGAAGTTTCTTTCTTACAAAGAGTAATGGTGTCCAGTGTACATGAAACATTGAGTTTTGATGGACCAAACATAGTTTTAAGTCTGAAGAGATTTCAAATGTTGAAGCTAATCAACCAGTTTTCCGTTAGTTGATTTTCTCAGGACAATTTAACTTATTTCTCTCAACTGTTATTTAATTAACATCAAATGTAGTGCTTTCTAAAAACATTTATAAACTAGATTTATTATTTTTAATTTCTCTGTGGTATGATGTTTCCAACATTAATGACTCTTCAGTATATTCTGTTGATGTTCCATCAGCGGTTGTATAATGCTCTGTATATTGACATAATACTCTACACTGGAGTGCCAAGTGAAAGTTGCCAATACGACTTAGGTCTGCTACTAAATATTTTTCTATCTAGTAGCTTGTAATCTTTGATGTTTGGTATGTGGTGTAGTGATTTGAGCATTGGACTATGGCCGTGGAAACCAGACTTCAGTTTCCTGCTTGGTCATGGAAACCCGCTGGGTGACTCTGCATGTGTCACTCACTCTCAGCTCCCAGAAAACCCATGATAGGGTTCTCTTAGGGTTTCCGTACGTTGAAAATGACTTGAAGGCACACAGCAATAACATTCTTACATTTAATATTCAAGCAGCACATTTTGTATTTCTACTTGTAAGCAAAAATGTTTATCTGGGTGACTCATTTTAAGATAAATGGTCACATGTGAATTCTAGAAAAATAGTGTGAATTGTGAAGCATTGGTATGCCAGTAAGTATAGCCACTCATGTTAATGTTAAACTACGGTATGCCTGTTTGAGAGTACCTACAAAATTTACCCAGGGCATTAATATACATGTTATTCACTGTAGCACGATACACACAAATACATATACAGTAGGACCAGAGGTAAGCGAATACCAGCATTATTGTGTTAAACTACCTTTCTTTATGTCACCACTCCTAAATATTTGGACTTGTCATTGCTCATGTATAAGTGTGAAGGAATATTTCAGATCTTCTCTCTGTGTGTTTTAAAAATGAAATGTGTTTGCTATTTGCCTCTCCTGCATTTTCATATTTGATTATTTGTTTATGTTTGTGGATCAGTTATATACTACTACCTACCAGTCTTGCAAGAGTTAAAAACTAAAATTTAGCAGGCATCAATAGTTTATTGAAGAAATACTCCTTTTTGCTTCATAATTTGCAGAAGGCTGCAAATGTCAGTCATGATGTACTGCCTCTTGAAATTAGTCAATAGAGCAAACAGCAAGAATTGCTTTGGGCAGAAAATAAGCACTGTAATCATGACATAACCGGGGTCAGTGATTTATGGATTTCAATATAGTAGTAGCTGCATATGATTGAAAATTTACTAGGTCACTAGTGCACCAAGAATTTTATTCACAGCCTCCAGGCATCTTTTGAAATGTGCAACAAAATAAAAACCTCTGAACCTGTTTTGACACTGGAGGCTCAGTGGATGACAGGCCTGCCCTGTGAGTTTCATTTAAATGCAAATATGTCACAAACTTTTGCACTGAAATCCTTTAAAAACATTTAACATAACTAAAAGAACAGCATAGACAGGATCAGTGAGCATATTCTAAATTCTGACTGTGAAAATAAAACCATATTTCACAACTGCTTTCTGTTTTTCTTAAGCTGGAAGCTGAAGCAGTTCCAGAAGTATCTGAAAAATATGAAATTACTTCTGTTCCAACATTCTTGTTTTTTAAGGTAAGGTGTTTTAGTTTACTTAGTTGCATGAATGTTTACAAAGGTTAATTTTGTTGTTCCATTACTAGTGATAGGGAGATTTTTTTTGTGGGGTGTAACACTTGGTGAACATAGAATTACTGTATAACTTAGTTATGCAACTAGGGCTTTGTTCAAACCTTCAAGACTCACACGTAAAGGATAGAGAATGTATAGAGAAATGACTGTGTAGTATCAGATCATTCCTGAAACTGAATCTGATCAGTTCACTGTTGAATAGTGATGTGGAGATTACTATAGATTGGTTTGTAAGGTTCTTATGATCTGTTTGAAACAACTTCTGCAGGTATGCATTTTTAGAGCAGATTTTAACAGAATTCAATTCATCATCTGAAGGGACTGAGGATACCCCATGTTATTCCTGTGTATGCACTATCTTCTGTTTTGCTAGTCCAGTTGAAATGGTTTTGTACATCAGCAACATTCAGTGGATTTTGCTGACCTGCTTATGATTGAAACCCAATAATAGAATGTTTGTATGTGGTGATGGGAATTTTAAGCTTCTGGTGTTAGTTCTTGGGGCGTGCATAATATTTACCAGGACTGCTTTTCTCTGTTGGTAGAATTCTCAAAAAATTGACCGATTAGATGGTGCTCATGCACCAGAACTGACCAAAAAAGTCCAGCGTCATGCATCTAGCTTGACTGTACCAGCCAACTCTAAGGACAATTCTAAAGAGGATCTCAACGCCCGACTCAAGAAGTTGACCAATGCTGCACCCTGCATGCTGTTTATGAAGGGAACACCTCAGGAGCCTCGTTGTGGTAAGAACTGCTTTTTGGATTTCTATTTAATGCAAGGAGAAATTGCAAGTCATGATATGTTTCAAGTTTACATACCTGGTATCTGAGTGGTTTGGTGCTGTGTGGCATTCTTCTGGGCAGCATTGCTGGTCTGTCATTTGGCACAATCGTTTGTCCTGGGCCGCAAAAAGTAAATCAGTGGCTTTAAAATTTATGACCCCAGATTGCTGGACTTCAAGCTTCCGAACCCCCAGCCAGCATAGACAGTGTGGGCTTTGGGCAAAGGTCTTCAGTTGTCTATTCTGGCTGTTGGGGAATGAAAACTGCACTTGTCTCAGGGTCCTTTCCTGCCAGTGCCTTGCATCCTTCAGGGTGTTCTATGCCTCCCAAGGGGAAAACAGTGCTCCATAATTTGCTGCTGAGTTAGAATAATCTGTTTCAGCTCAGTGGGGTTGTTCTTGGGTGAATCCCATAAGGAACATAGGCTAAGGATACATTTAGGCTTCTGGCAGAAATGTAGTTCATTAGCAGTTTGTTTACAGAACTCTTGTATAGCATTTCATATTGGCTTCAGGTTAACATCTATTGGAAACAAACAAACAAACAAACAATGGTTTTCCATCAGTGAACCTAATAAAGTGATCGTTTTGTTAATGGATACATTCATAGTTTGCCAGGCTAATCAAGATTACTTGAAAACTTGGAATGCTTGAATCCTTGAAGTAGTTCATTGTCTTTACTTATAATTCTTACTTTTCTTTCTTCTTTTTTTTTTTGTCATTTTGAAGTGTTTGTAATTAATTGACTGCATCATGATTTGCCCTAAGCAAAACATGAATGCTCTATACTGAGTGAATGCTTTCCTCTGAAGGGGTGCATATGGAACAGGCGTGTTGTACAGGCTCAGATGAGTAAGCCAGTACCAATACAAGATAGAGATAGGGCAAAGGTACAAGATAGAGGAGGGCAGATGTTAAAATGGGATCTGCTGGAGGATTTCTGGGAACTGTACCCAAGTTTGTCACTGTGCTAGCATCATTCTAGGGCCTTCACATTTTCAGACTTAGTACAAGAGTGACATCTAGTACAGATTTTGTTGCCCAAGTATTCATGAAAAGCATTTGTATAGTCTCTTGCTTTACTACACAGCTGCACAGGCATTAATTCTCACTCTTTTGGCTTTAAGTTGCATGTGGCTTGAGTGATTTCCTGTAGATGTGCAGTGTGTTGTCACCCCCTGTTGTCTAAAAGAGGAATAATGAAAAAGCTCCCCGTCCTAAATCAGGCTACTGAAGCTGAGAAAGCTATTGTTGGACTTCATATCCCAAAGGAAGCTTCGGAGAAAGCCAGGAGTGAAATTTTATTTGGTGCTTAGCATGTACTCAGGGGCAGTCTGCTCTAGTATTTCCCTGCCCTTGTGAACCACTGCTTTCCATCAGGTTTCCCCCTAGAAGCTGGTTTCAAGCATGAAAATGGTAGATCCTGCAAGCCTAACGGTTGTCCATTTTGCTGTACAGGAAGGAACTGTGTGGCCTTGCCACTGTGTTATTAATGCAGTGTGGTGCTGTGCAAGTCTTGCAGAACAGGGGTGAGTGGGTGGATGGGGAAGCATCACTCCAGTGAGGCAGTGCAGTTTTCTACTTGGGTGGTCCTTTGAGGACAATTGCTAATCATAATAGGTAAATGGCAAGTTACACAGCTAGTGTGGCTTGCATGTCATTGGTACAGGAGGATCATAATGAATACAGAAAAAAGGAAGGCTGAAGAATATCTTCCTCCCTGCCAGCATTTTGTCACAAATGATCCTTGGTTTATTGAAAATGGACCACAGGTAGAAAGATCTATTGGGGGGATCTAGTAGGTGCACATATTGGCTAGTGCTTGGCATATGGTGCCTCAGATTCCACATAGAAATAAACTCACAGTTGTTTGGTCCTCAAGCCACTGAAGGAGGCTCTTGAAAGGCAGCTGACATGTACTTGTCTCCTTTTCCCCCCTCACCATATTTCTCCACATCTGGGACTCAAGGCAGCTTGAAACTTTAGAGGGTTAACTGAGTTCTTAGGGCACGGATGGGGAACTGTGCCCCTCCAGATGTTGTTGGACTGTAACTCTCGACATCCTTTTGCTGGCTAAGGCTGATAGGATTTGCATCCCAACAATGTCTGGGGAGGGCACAAGTTGACCACTGTTGCATTAGGGGTGGGAAGTGGCCCTTCCTATCCTCATTCTCTTATGCCTTCTAGCAAGGCTTAGCCTACTCAGCACATCTGTATTGCAAATCAGCTTTGTGCCCAGAGAGTCCAGCTGGGAGTTTCTGCTCAGTGCTGCTTGTGCAGAAGAAGTTCCTGATGGACGGTATCCAGGCTAATTTTCATACTAATAATAGCAGGTTGTCAATTGTAACAGAGTGTAATTGGATCTTGGTATGGAATCAGAAACCCTTGTTATGTCCTGTATTTCACCACTTTCTATGGAAAGCCAATTCATAATAATGTTAAATGAGGTCTATCCCCTTGGCTCCATGTTCACAGGCTTGTTGCTTGCTTACATCATTAGTATTATAATTGTACTTAGCTTTCTATCACTGTGCAGCTAGCATCCGCATTACTCTTGTAGAGGGCTGTATGTTCTCATATGTGCACTTCAATGGTGCTTTCATTAGCTTTTGTATTGCTCAGATGGTATTTGTTCAAAAAGTCAGCCTAAATCTTTTGTTAAGGGAATAAAGCTGTGCTGGCACTTTATCCCTAAGCATAACATTTCCAGTTTGCTACTTTAACCCTTAAAAATGAAACACTACCAATCAATCTTTCTCGTATGCATGTAGTTGCCCACAGCTAAAATAAAGTGTGTGTGCTCTTGTTCTCTCTCTCCCAACCTCTTTACAGTAGAAATGAGTTAATATATTGGCAGCAGAATAACCATCAGCAATCAGCCTGTAGCTGTTTACTAATGAACTCCCAGATGAATGGGAGGGGAAAAAAATCCAGGATTCTTGTTTCACTCGAGGCTGTACAAGAACTTAATGCTTCAGTTGTGGGAAGAAAAGCAACTTAGATGCCATATAAATAAATACTGTTTGCTCGTGGCTCAAAATGCAGATCATGGAGACCTCAAGCTACAGTACAAATCAAAAGTAATGGATGAATTTGCCAGACAGAAATCATGTAAAGCTTCTTTTGTGTGTACACTTCTTAAACTTTTAAAATCTGTCACTTTACATCACTTTTGTCAAACCTTTTGAAAATTGGCTGAGATTTCTCAGATATTATCAGATGTGTGTGTTTATGCATACTAAGCATTCTCCTGCTCTCCTTGTGGAAGGCTTCTGTCCTTTTTATTTTTTTAAAGAGAGAATTTTAAGACCATAGGAAAACGGTGAGCAACTGCATGGGGGTTGGAGGGCCAATATTTCATGCCATAGCCCACTGTCAGGCCCCATTGGTGTGATTCTAATTGTGCCAGAAATCATGTCATATCACTTCTGGTTTCATTTCCTACCCAAAACAGGCCAGTTTGTGTATGTGTATTGTGCTTTGGGGTGACAGGGTGCCAAAACTAGACATATAACTGTATGTTAATATTGTTTTTGGTGGATTGGGTAGTTACAGGCCATTTTTAAAAAACTATTTACTTTGCTTTTTAAGAGTAGTCTTGGCTTGTTGTTGAGGCTTGGGGGCAGTGTAAAGTAGTTGATGGTGCATGCTCAGGAAGCATTTCCTCACACCCTAATGTAGAGAATAATAGATCCTTAGTTAAGATCATATTGCTTTGATATTCTTGCATTTTTCTAATTTAGGGTAGGCTAACTTTACATAATGGTCCTCCATGATCATAGTTAGGCTTTCTTGGCAAATTGACCTGCCCAGTTTATTTGGGATTACATTGTGTTGAAAACTGAGGAGGCTGATTTCAAGATGCAAAACTAGCGTTCTAGAACATGTTTTCCTGAAGTAGAAATTGTATGATGCAGTAGAATCTGATGTTTTAATGAGAGTTGTCTAGAAATATATCTACCCCAACAGTAAAATAATGAAAATCTTGCTTGATCAAATTTCTGTGTGCACTT
This sequence comes from Ctenosaura bakeri, assembly GCA_948474755.1. NCBI lineage: Eukaryota > Metazoa > Chordata > Lepidosauria > Squamata > Iguanidae > Ctenosaura > Ctenosaura bakeri. The sequence continues at coordinate 346,581 of CAOLHI010001504.1, forward strand.
GCACATGGATAAGAGTGTGTTGTGTGATCTTGCCAAACTGGGTTCCTTAGCATATAAGAGTTAGATGGAGCTACAAATGAGCATTCACAACTGTTCAGGTTTGTACAGCCAGCTTATATGATGCTAAAGACTCAGCACTGGAGTGATGTGCTAACCTTCACTCTTCACCTGCTTCATTCTCATATCATACAACACTTGGTTTCAGATGCTGGGTGGCCAGAACACTTGAGTTGGGCATAGAGGGGAAACTGGCTTAATGCAAGCCAGAAAAAAGGATTGAGCTTGATCTAAACCTGGAATAAGGCACACTGGATCCTACTGTGCTCATTGCCAGCTGGATGGAGCCTAGAATGATCAAGGGTATGGTCCTTGAATAGATTTCATCTTCTATAATCTTCTGCTTTAGAGGATAGTATTACTATTACTGTGTATATTCTGTCTTTCTTTAAGTGAGTTCCAGGCAATGTACATGTCTCTCATCCTCCCTGCTTCCTTCTCACAATATCTCTGTGACATGGATTAGTTTGAGAAAGAGTGACTTGTAGTTCATTAACTTAGGTTGTAATGCAGACATTAGGCCACCGTCTGCTTGACATAGGTACAATCTAATTAAAGTGTGACTTTTTTTCTTCTTTCCCATCCCTGCTCCACCCCCTTCTAGGCTTCAGCAGACAAATTGTGGAAATTCTTAACAAACACAACATTGTATATAGCAGCTTTGATATATTTTCTGATGAAGAAGTGCGTCAAGGATTGAAAACGTACTCCAACTGGCCCACCTATCCCCAGTTGTATGTAGCTGGTGAACTTATAGGTGGGCTGGATATTGTCAAGGTCAGGGAAAATACTTTTCTATACTATATATATATATTTAAAAAAATGGTGTTTATCTTATGAATGCAAAATGGTTATATTTTCAGGAGCTTGAGACTTCTGGAGAACTGGATACAGTCTGCCCCAAGGCACGCAAATTAGAGGATAGGTATGGTACATCTTGTTTTTATTGGTCTGCTATTAAGAGAGAATTGTATCTAGTTTATTGCTGAATTATATCTTTTGTTTCATCTTCCCAGTTTTTGCTCTTCGGGGTTTTTGTGCATAATGGACAAAATTCTACATATGAAAGTAAACTCAAACTATATTCATAATTGACATTTGGGGGTTTGTTTCTTCTTTTCAGTATCTTTTAGCCCTGAAAACTAACCTGACGTGTCTCTTGCGTACTTTGCCTTAGATTGGAGTGGGAACTTATGTCTGTGTGTGTATCTTCAAGTCACTTGGCAACTTATGGCAACCTCATGAATTTCATAGGGTTTTCTTAGGCAAGGTTTACACAGAGGTGGCTTTGCCAGCTCTTTCCTCTGAAATACAGCCTATAGCACCAGGTATTTGTTGGTGGTCTCCCATCCAAGTACTAACCAGGGCTCACACTGTTTAGCTTCCCAAATCAGATGAGATCTGGTGCCTTTAGGGCATTTCTGTCCCACTGTTGGACAAACAGCCTCAGCTAGATGATTGATTCTGTGTATTTAGTTGCTTTCAAATAGTTGTCTGAGTGTTTGTTTATTTTTAGAACTTATTACCCAGCTTTCAGTTTGATGAACTTCAGTGGCAGCTTATAACTCAACAGACATTAGTCACAAAGCCAGAATCTAAAAAAGATTTAAAATAAAAACCTATGTGTTATTTGGAAAGGATCAACAGGACATTTAAGATCCAGGGCAAGTACTTAGGTCTTTACTTGGCACAAAGCAATCCATTCCAATTAGTGCCAGGAGTCTATTCTGAATAGAACATTTCCAAGATGTCTGATTATCTTGAATATATTTTGGAAATCTAGGAACTTCTAACTAAAGATGTGAACACTCGGGGGAATGAATTTAAAAATTAAAGAAACTTTCTTCCTCAAGATTTCTTTTGTTTCTGAAAAATTTAAAATTTTAAAATGACTGACACCCATGGTATTCTTCAGAGGAAGTTTGCCATTGTTTTCCTCTGAGGCAGAGAGAGTATGACTTGCCCAGGGACACCCAGTGGGTTTCCATGGCTGACCGAGGATTTGAACATTGGTTTCCAGAGTCCTAGCTCAACACTCAAATCATTGTATCACACTGGCAATTTTATTCAGCAGCACAGGGGCTGTCAGTTGAAGCCTAGGTGCAACCCAACTCACCACTCGACAACCACTGATTAGCTCCTGAGGTTTGCAGTAAAGGACCTCTGCACTGCTACCAGGCTGGTTACCTTCATCCTTCTCCAACACATGCTTCCACATAAATATGCTTTCAGAACTTTGTGCTTTGCCTTTTTAAAATAGGCTCCCAGCATAAATTTGTAGTAGTATGTATGTATGCTCAGAATTAAATTCCTGTGCTTGATAGTGATTACTCAGACAAGTATGCACAGAAGTGCAGCTAGTGTGGTGGAATTACAAGAAAAAAAAATTAAGAAAACATTGTTAATGATACTCTTTTCCAGCTGTTTAAGTAAGTTTGAAGTCAGTGAATTCAACCACCTCAGTCTCTGTGTGACTATGTATGTCTCCCTTCTGAAAGAAATTTGTTACTTTCTTATGTGTAGATGTGGGATCATAATGTATTCATAATAACCAAAGGCTGCTATCAAGAAAATACTGTTTCCATGGTATATTGTACTGATAGAACAAAAAAAAAAATCCTCTTTACTGTTAGAACATATCAGATGTTTAATTTAAAATATGTATTGGCCAGTAATTAGGAAAAACTAAATTTTACAGAATGCCTTTTGTTCTAAATCTTTTTTAATGCTGGAAAAATAAATGGAATTTAAAGGTTTTAATTGAGTTTACTGTTAAGGAATGAATAAATGTATAGACATGAGATATTTATAGTAATTTTTCTATTGTTAAAAATGTATTTTTGACCTATGTTCTGTTATAAAGTTTGCTTCATCAGTATTTTCTCCTTCCTGCTGTAGACTCAAAGACCTGATAAACAAAGCTTCTGTGGTGTTATTTATGAAAGGAAATAAACAGGTAAGGCTCCCGGACGTGTTTTATTTGTCTGTCACTTAGGCTTAGAAACTGACTGATGTTAGATTTCTTGCTTTGTTGTTTGTTTGTTTGTTTGTTTAAAAGTTTTACATATTACCCTTCAGCAAAGCTTCCATGGCTGTGTATAAAAGGAAAATAAATAAAATAGGAGAGATTGGATTGATGATCTGCCTGCAGTGGGTGGAACAGAATTCATGGAAGCAGCTGCTGCCTGACTTAGTGGGACAGGTGGGATATTCCCTGTTCTTAAGCTCACCTCATTCAACCTGGTCCCTGATTTAACTGCAGCATTTTCAAGCAGTTGGAGGGGCTGCCAAAGTAGATGAGGCTCAGCTGTATGCAGCCATTGGAAGCAGAGGACAATAAGGCAGGACTTCAGAAAGTGGTTGCAGAACCTTTTCCAGATCTTCACAGCCATGAATATGGGAATACTGGGCAGAGTTGACCTTAAATGCATGTATTCACACTTAGAATATATGAAGGGCAATTTCAAGGTTGTAGATTAAGACCGATATCTGCTTGGGCCTTTATGCGAGCATAACTGTGGGTTATAACTGGGGATTATGCTGGCAGATTTGCTTTTTCCAACTTGCCTAAGGAGGCATCCAGTACTTCCTCACAGAACAGTGGAGGAGGCTGACTGGCATGCAGCAACTGGAAGGAGATGATGGCAAGTTCCTGGTTGTGTGGAGCCAAATCTGGATCCAATTTATGACCGTTACAGGATGGTACAGTGGTACATTGAAATGTCTGGGGGTATAAATGTCTCTTTGCCTAGAAAAGATATTTTTGTTAGAACCAGAAAGACTTTTGTGGGCCAGGTATTCCAGAAGTGGTGAGCCTCTGTTGAGAAAGCAAGCACTGTCATGCTTCCTCACTCTCATCTAGCTAAAATATACAAGAAGGTTCTTTTCTGAGCTGTAAATAAAGAAATAGGCAGGAGCTCCTGATGGAAGAACCTCTGAAAATGACATAATTAATTCATGGTACTAGGACACATGACTAATTTTTTGTGGTCATGTGTACCTGTATGGAAAGTTCATTTGTGAACCAAGCTGTGCAAGTTGTGGACTGGTAACCACTTCCATAATGTTGGCTTTGGGGAAAAGATGTATTGGTGCTTATACAAATGAATATAGATTGCTGTGGTAAAATTCTTGCTCAGGTGGTTGTTGAATGCAAATCAAAGGCATTCAACCAGGACTTCCTGAGGAACTCTTTCAGTCTGTGTCTAGGTTTCTGATGAGGTAGGGGCAGATGGTAAATCTCAAGTTGTGTTCATAGGTTACTTGGGTCCACCACATGCTGATTTCCCACATACACTGTGGAGGAAGTAGGGGGAAATTTTACTGAATTGTTTTTCTTTTTCATATTGTAGATGGCAAAGTGTGGGTTCAGCAAGCAAATTATAGAAATTCTAAACAATACTGGGTATGTATTTTTCTGTTTTAAGCACATCTGTTCTTCTGAGATAATAACATATTTGCTCGCTGCACATCTTAATTAAACCACCCAGTTTCTTCATGGCTTTTCAATCCCTGAAACACTTGATTTTCCCCTTTTCCCATTTCCATCTGTTTTCCACTGTTCCTTTCCTTTCACATCTTTTTATTGGGGTTGGTCTCTGCTGGGGTCTTTTGTTCTCCTGGTCCTTGTTAGGATTTATTGGATACAATGGAATTGTTCTTCCACGTGGCTGCGTGTATGCATTGCAATAATATAGTCAATTTTGCTCCCACTGCAAACAGAGGAAAGGTTAGTGTTTGGAAAAGTTACTCTTTTTTGGAAGAAAAGGGGAGACAGTTCCCAGAACTCTCAGCCAGTATGGCTGTTTGGGGATTGGGAAGCTGTAGTTTAAAACATTAGCACCTCCACCCTCTTGAATGGATATGGTGATCTTCCCAGATGGACACTTTTTGACTCCTATCTTTTCCTTTTGCCAATAGTTGATTGATTCCATAGGTGTCCTCAGTGCTGAATAGCTGCTATTTCAGGAGGTCCACTTGGCTCACCTCTAAGAAGGGATGTAGAGCATAGGTCCTGCCCCCCCCCCAAATCACAGGAAAGCTTGTTCATGTCTCTGTGGATAGACTTGTACAGATTTCTCTGTTGTCTACAGTAAGCAATATCTTACGTTTGTAGTATTTCAGCAGTGGGTATAACACTGCTGGATGCTGTAGCTGATTCTCTTACATTTCTGCTGTTTTGAGATATAATATGTGCAATGCTTTCTACATTGATTAAAATAATAGAAATAAGCATAGATGAGTACTACTATCTTTAATAATTTTTTTCTCTATATGTTTTTTTTTTAGTGTTGATTATGATACTTTTGATATATTGGAAGATGAAGAGGTATGCTGTTCACTTGTTCCTCTCCTATGAATCAATTTACACATCTCTAGTGTGGAACACTAACTTAGAGTATTTTTCCTTAGGTTCGGCAGGGGTTGAAAAAGTATTCAAACTGGCCAACCTACCCACAGTTGTATGTGAAAGGTGAACTTATTGGAGGCCTAGATATTGTTAAGGTAAGGAAGGAGCTATTGGGTGAGAAGTGTGTTCAATCTTCACTTCTTAAAAAAGTGGCTTGTCTATGTTGATATTTGCTGTACTGAGTTCTTATTTCTTGTTGTTTTGTTCTGTTCTTTAAAATGTTGGTGATTACCTTTCAAAGGTTGGAATATTTTTGGTCTAGGGTATCTGACAGACTAGCTTCTTTCATACAAACCAGTCTGTTCTCCAAGTCCTTCATCTTGTCCCTGGTTGGGGTACAGTAGTTCAGGGTGAAAGATTTTATCAATATCATGGAAAGCCTTTCCCTATGAAACTATTTGGCTGTCCCCTCTGTTTTTTGTTTTGTTTTGTTTTTTTTACCAGATGATCAAAACATTTTTATTCTAGCAAGCATTTAACTTGCCATGTGCATAGTTTTCGTGTAATTCTTACTTTTGCATAGCTCAGGTGCTTGAAACCCTTTTTCTCCAGGGGCTCAATTATAGTTGGGAGAACAGTTTCCCAAGAGTTGATAGGCTAAGGTGGGGGTGGGGAGTGGGCCTGTGGGACTCTCGTAGCCCCCAAATAGTTCTTGGTGATCCCAAAGCCAGCATACCTCCAATGTTTAATTTTTTAAGGCAGTTTTAGCCCCCAAATTGTGAAAAACACTTCCAGTCTGCCTCAAAATGTGACAGTTTGCCTTTTCCCCCCCTTACCTGTCAACCTAAAAGCAAACCAAATGTAATGTCATGCCAATTCTGAACAAACAAATGAATTTGAAATATTGAGGGGGAGAGACAAGGGTATCCACTCTCCCCTCCCCTTTTTATTATGTCACTGGAGATATGGAATAACATAATCAGAGAAGATGATCAGATAAAAGGAGTCAAAGTAAAGAGGAATGAGCAAAAGATTAAAGCCTTTGCCAATGATACGGTATTACTTCTAGGGGAACCAAAAAAATTCATTCCTAGGTTTCTGGAAATATTTGAGGAATATGGTCAAGTAGCTGGTCTTAAAGTTAAAAAAAAACCCCAACAATATTGACATTGAACATGACAAAAAAAGAAGAAGAAGCACTTAAAGAGATAATAGGTTTTTGTGTCGAGAAAAAAAAATATTTAGGAATTCAAATAATGAAGAAAAACTCAGAATTATATGATGATAATTATCAGAAAACCTGGAACCAAATTGACTGACCTACAAAAATGGAATAAATTTAACTTTTCACTATTGGGATGGATTAAGGCAATAAAGATGGCAGTATTTCCAAAACTCGTATTCTTATTTCAAAATATCCCAATAATAATTAATAAAAAATGTTTCACGGCATGGAACAAATAATTAACAAAATTTATTTGAGCAGGAAGAAAACCAAGAATAAAATTGAAAACATTACAAGATAGTAAGGAACAAGGTGGTCTTGAATTGTCCCACTTAAAGGAATACTATCAAGCTTGCTGTTTGTAATAGATGAGGGAATGGCTATACTTTAAGAATAATAAACTGTTAGATCTAGAAGGTTACAACACAAGATTTGGCTGGCATGGTTATCTTTGCTATCAGAAAAACAGAAATAAATTGAGACTTCAAAGACCCATCAGAAGATTCCTAATAAAAGAAGTAAATCAAGACTTCAAAGACCTATAAAATGATACCTAATAAAAGTTTCAGTTCAGGCAAACCATTAATAAAATATTTTTATAATAAGTTACGGACTTGGACGTTACCACATGAAGCTTTTAAAATAACTGAAACAAAATCAGGAGAACTGTTAAGGTACAAAGATTTGATGAAATGGCAGGGGGAAAAAACAATGTTGAAAACCAGAGAATTACAAGATCAAAACTTTGAACTAAACTGGTTCCCATACAGGCAATTAAAGGAAAGATTTAAAATGGATAATAAATTTATTGGCTTTGAAGAGAAAGAGAACAAGTTAGATGAAATTTTGTTGGGAGATCAAACTAAAAGAATATCCAAACTATATAAAGTATTACTAACAAGAGAATTGGAACAACAGCAGGTCAAGGATTTGATGATAAGTAGGCACAGAACATAGGACATAATATAGAATTGGCTAAATGGGAAAAAAATATGGACTGAAGATATAAAATTTACTTTATGCCTGAACCTAAGAGAGAACTTTTACAAGATGATGTACTGATGGTACATAACACCTCAGAAATTAAAGAAGATAACACACAAAGGAAGTAGTCTGTGTTGGAAATGTGGGAAAGTGACTGGAACACATTTTCACATGTGGTGGATGTGCCAAGTGGCAAAGAAGTATTGGAAGAAAATACATGACACAATCACCAAGATCCTAGATATAAAATACGAAATGACCCCAGAAATATATTTGCTAAATATAATTGAATGACAAGAAGAGTGGAGGACAAAAAAAAAAGAAAAGAAAATTATACTGTATTTAGTCACAGCAACAAAACTATGCTACGTGCAACATTGGAAAGGAAAAGAAGAAGTCTGGAAGTTTCAGACTTTTTGGAAATGGAAAAACTGTCAAAGGAGCATCAAACCAACAGTTTGAAGGGAACTGGAAGTCAGTTATTGAGTGGGTAAAAAGAAGGTAACTACTGCTAAGAAGGAAAACAACAAGATTAGACTTATTGTAGTAGTTCTGAATTAAAGGGGAAAAAACTATAAAATTTAACTAGTAATGTGTTTTAAATAATAAATATTAGATAAAAGTATATTTAGACAAAAGAAGCTTTTACAAATTAGGAATTCTAAGTATAAAGTAGGATAATCTAGACACATGACAACAAAAGGATATTCCACAGACTGTAGGTTCAGTAGAAACATTTGGTAGTGGTTTGGATTGAGGAAAGCACATAAGAAAGAGTAAAAAGATAGAGTAAAAGGGGAAATGAGGAGGCAGTGGAGAGGGGGAAATAATACAACATTGATATAAAGTATGCCCAGTATAGAGGGAGGGAGGGGAATAGAGATTTTATACATTACAATATAAATTGTTAAAGATTGTAAAGGAAACAATTGTACATAGATAATTCACTTTCTTTTTATATATACTGTTTATACATGGAAACAAATGGAATATGACATTGTAGTACTGGAATATGTACAGATAAAATGCTTGGTATAAAAATAAAATAAAATAAAAATTCTGACTGCAAGCACAGCACTGTATCCTGCCTGTGGGGATGAAAATTGCCCCCCCTCCCCCAACCTTTGCATATCTTTGGGCTGAGGGCACAGCTTAGGTCCAAAACCGAACTAGCTGGACCAGATATAGATCTTACCCAATGCATAATCTTCCCAGATTCCAAATCAGCATATGTCTGTCTGTCTATGTCTCCATTTGTGTTTGGAGATAAGGGCAGAAGAATCTTCTTAGGGAACTTTACCAGGCTATTATGTCCATAGGCTTATGTCCCCTTCTTGGATAGAGAGAGAGAGATTTTACCTGCTGGTCCTGTTTCTGTGTTCTTACTGTTGTACTGTTATTGTCACTAACATTATTATTTCAGTGTTCAAGTCAAAGTGTAAAAATTTAGCTCTGTGTATACATTGGAAGGATCAGATGTTAGTTTTCTAAATAAATACTTCTATACCTCCCTTATCCTTCTAGTTCTCATCTTCCCATCTTGTCTGCAGTACTACAGATTTATATCAGATGGAATTCTCATTATTTCTTTGTGCTCTGCATTCAGCCACTGTGTGATGAAGGCTAGCTTATCCTTGTCTTTTTTTTTTTTGTCTTTTTAAATACTGTTAACATGCATAACTTTTTAAATTCCTTTTTAAAAATTGAAGCTGAATGACTCGGTCAGATTTTCTTTTCTGTGATTTGGTTATTAGCTTAATATATTGGTGGAAGGAGCCATTCGTCTTTGGTGTGCAATTGCAGTGCCTTCTAATGTAGCACTGAAATGTGTTTTCTTGACAATAGTCCTGTAAGAACCACCCCCTCTCCCCCTTGGGTGCATTTATGGCTTCCATTTGATTTTTAGCTCTTGTTTTTTGGTGTTGCTTCTCCTCAAATAAGACGATGACATTTTGCCTAGCAGACTGTCTCATTCCTGTAGAGAAGTATGGGTCAGTTCAAGCACATTTTATTGTATGCTCCCCCACCTTTTTTTTTTTTTTTTGAAAAGGCCCCAAAGCAACAAAAACAGATCTGCATTTGTTCCTGTATCTTCTGATATTTGTTTGTGTCTGTGCAAAAGAACAAGCCCAGGCTTCTAATTCCAAATACTCCAGAGCCTATTCTTGTCTTGAATGTTTTATAGCCAATACCATAGGCATTGTAACTCCTGGGAAGACAGAATCAATAAATCTCATTAGGTTTTAAAAATAAGTTGATGTTACTTAGCTCATGTAACCAATTTTTTTTTAAAAAAATGTCTCTGGTGGAATACTGTACTCAAGGGTTATTTTTATGATCTGTATAGTTTTAAAGAGTGGGCAAATTAGCTCTCTGTGTGTGTGTGTACGTTAATCTTTTCCTTGTTAAATTTATGTTTGAGGTGTAAGGCCCAAAGCAGAGAGCTCTGAATAAGGTGAAATTGATCAAATAGCATGAAAAGTTCACATTTTGTGTGTGTGCTGGTAGCATCTGGGTTTTTTTAAGTTACTCTTAATGAGAGATTATCTCTTAAACATCTAGTCTTGTCCAGTTAAATACCATTTTTCTACCTGTACTCTTGCTCTGTTGGTCTTAATAAGATTCGACTTACGGATGAGTTATTTTTCAAAATTATATATAGAGACCAAACAATCAGTGAACCAGTTGGCCCATTATGCTATCAACTCCCTTGTTGCCCCAAAAGATTTAGCAAGGCAACATAGGTGATACAGGTGATTTTTTCCCCCTGTGTTTGGTTTTTTCCACATAATGATGTAAATCCATTCACAACAGTGTTTGGCTCTCTTTGTTGTGTTGTTGGTGTGTCCTCAAGTTATTTCTGACTTACAGTGACTCTAAGGTGACCCTTTCATGGTGTTTTCTGGGACTGAGAGTTTGTGATGCACAGGGTCAGCCAGTGGGTTTCTGTAGCTGAGCAGCAAATTGAACCCGGGTCTTCAAGGTTGTAGTCCAATGCTCAACCACTACTCCAGGCTGACTTTCTTTACCTGTTGACAAAAATCTCAAACCAGCTGAGATGAAGGTGAAAAATATGTCAAATCAGGTTTGTGGGGCACTGTGACCCACCGGGGCTGTGAGTGGGACACTTGCGCATCCTGGCATAGAGCTAAATGTTACAGAGATTCTCCTATTGGCTGCCTTTGTGACAGTGATCTGAGATCTAACATCCAACTTTTGTGAAGACAGTCTGTTCTCTGGTACTAAGGACAAGATGACCCCCAAGCCCAATTTCATATATATGTGCTGAATTTTACTTCCAACACTGGTGAGAATGCTACATTATCCAAAGCAGTGATTCCCAGTTTTGGACTTCTGCTCCCAGCCCATGTGGCTAACGTTCAGAAATTCTGGAAGTTGTAGTCCAACAACATCTGGAGGCTCAAATATCGAACCACTGTTCTGTCCCACCCGTGGGTAGGAGGCTTGCATTGGGGGCTTGGAACAGACTGCTGGCATGCACAGGTCTGATTTCCAACATACGATTGCTGCTCACCCTTCAGCATCTGCTGATTTGAGTGACTATCTTACATTGCCTCAGTTAAGGCTAACTGTTTTAACATTTGTCTCGCATGGAGACTGGCCCTTTCCATTCTAAGATGTCTATCGGGTTATATCCTAATAGAAACTGAAACAACAAGTTACCTGCTCCAAACCTCTTCTCCAGTTCCTGGGCCAGTTGCTATAACAAATGAGTTTCAGATGTCATGAGAGAGCATAGGTACAGTTATAGATCAAATGCTTGGCGTGCAGAAGAGCATGTTTCAGTCCTTGACACTTCCATTAAACATCATGCTATCAGGTAATGGGGAGAGGTTGAACCTGGAGGGCTTTCATTACTGAGAGTAGACAATAGAATGACAGGTAATCCAACCTGGAGCCCTTTCATACTACACAATTATAGCATGATTGTTAAATAATTATAGCACCTTAACTGCTGTGGCAACATCCTGGAGTTTGTAGTTGATGAGGCACAAGAGCTTTCCTGAAATATTCTAGTGCTTACTGTAAAGCTGTAGTGTGATAAGATGGAACAATGTAATGCTATACCCTGTCCAAAGGATAGAGTTTTACAAACTCTACAGTGTCTGTATCCCAAGTTTCAGAATGCAGAAGAAGTCTCTGGGATGGCTACTCATGAAGCTTGTTTTTAACAGTAAAGCAGTACTGCAAGATGGATTCATAGTTCATAGAAACTAAGGCACCCAAGAGATGTGAAAATAAAAGGGAAATGTTAGTAGGAATTTCACAGGCTTTCTGGGTTAGAGCAAGAGCCCTTTCAGATTATATAATTATAGCATTATCATTGCACTTTTAACTGCCATGGTTGCATCTTGTGGAATCCTGGGATTTGTTATTTGGTGATGCACTGAGCTCTTTGCCTGAGAAAATTAAATACCTCTCCCTAAATTACAAATCCCAGGATTCTATAAGACATTTCCATGGCAAGTAAAGTGGAACGATAGTCTATAAAGTGTAATATGAATGGTCTGCGGTGTAAGGCAGATTCCCTTGTTCCTCTGAGCCAGGGAAGGCTCTGTAGACTCTATGATTTCCCTTTCTGCCCTGGGACTAGAACAGACTTCCAGTTCTATGGCTGATACATCTGTGGATGACATTAATTATGAATACAATTTTTAATTTACTTTTTTCTCATCCTAGTAGATATGAAGTAAAACAGCTAAAAGCAGAACAACTGTGCAACCTTTGGGGCCTGCTTTCATCTAGCCAAACTGTTGAATTACTGGCTAAATAGAGTTGTTATTATGACATTGCTCTCTGACTCCTCTATTTCCTCTTTTCCCAGGAATTAAATGAAAATGGTGAATTGTCATCTATTCTGAAAGGGGAAAATTAATGCAAATGAGGATATCACTGAAGACTATTGAAATACAAAAAAAAAAGATTATTAATTGTACTGGAACAATTCATGACTTAGCCCTGACAGAAGAAATATAATTCAGGTTTCTGACTTCATACTTCATAAGGTCATGCTAGAGATGTATGGAAGTGTAAGTTTTCAGCCCACTATAAGGTTGTGAGTATCTTAAAATGGAATTAAAGCTTGATTTCAAAAACGCGTGGTGTCTTTGTGGTTCTGTTTTTTCCTTCTGTGCACAAAAGGTGTTCAGTTGGCTTACACATTATACAGTTGGTCCTTTGGTTAAAGCAAGGAGCCATGTGGCTTCTGATTCTTCCCAACAGATGCTTCAGACATTTGGGATGAACTTGGACTCGGGGCAAGCTCTAGAAAGAGATGCTGAAGTAAGGCAGCATCATTTCATTGTTTCTACAGATCTGATTCAGGAACAAGCCTATCTGACTAGAAGTAACTGTCCATTGAGTAGAGGGAGGAACAGAGCTAATGTCTGTTGATTCAGTCAAGTGTTGTACTGGTGGTTGTAACCCACAGCATTCACTGCAACATTTATTGCAGGTCCCTCTTGTATTCACCATATTAGTAAGTCTAGAGAGTTAAAATTAATGATCTTCCATGCTGGAATTAGTATTAAGATTTATGTATTGATGTGACACATGATCTTTCTGACTTTTTCACCATTTCAGCTGGAATCTTAAGAGTGAAAGCAAAAGTTAATCAGTTTGAGTTGCTAGAGTACTGGCAGTTAGCCATATAGGTCTAGAGGTGATATGTTGTATCTTGACCAGAAGTTACTATGGGCCTCATCCACTGATGCTCAAATGTGTTTTTCAGGCAGAAGGCCATACTGGAGCTATCATGACTATTATATTCACTGAAGTTAGAGCGATTCCTGCACAGGCCTATTAATTTTTTTTAAATAAAAAGTTAAATACATCTTGTGTGACTGTTACATTTCTTTAAGATGCTAGGCAAGTATTCATATGAACTTTGCCATATGTGGATTTAGTTAATTTTTTTGGCAAAGACATCAGTTCTACGTATTTTCTCTACCAGCAGTTAGCTACATGACAACTTCATATATTTATGGATAATACTATACATAAATCAGGATTTCAAAAAGGTTGTACACAAATAAATGAAACCAATGTTTATGTTCTCAAAATGAGTGGTAAATTGGGAAGTTTTGAAAAAAAATTAGGTAAACTTCAGCATGTATCAAGAAAGCTGTTGAAATATGCCCGATATCAGAACTACTATACCCACATAGTGCCTGCTACCGTAGTAAGTGTTTTGAGCCAAACACTTGTGGAGCAGAGTGCAGGAACAAGTGCTATCACAAGGAGAGTCTTCTCAGGTGAGCACAAATTGGGTGGGTCGGTGGGTAAAGCCACAACTAAACCCTGACCTAATAGACATGAATACTAGTTTATATTCCCCCAGTTCACCTCTTGTACAAAGATCTCATCCCATCTTTCATTTATTAGACTGGAAGTAAATGCTGAGAAGATATTATTTAATTGGCTTTATCTACTACTATTCTGCCAAGGCATGTAAAGCAGTTCACAATTTGAACATTGAGATGGTATAAGAAAAGAATAGAGAGGTCCTCAGATCCATTGAAAAGTCTGTTCAGGAAGTGGTAGCATGAGATTCTTTGCCTTTCATGAAGACACACAAGGCCTTAAGGAGCCTCAGAGAACTTGGGAGAAGTATTTGCTTATTTGTGGAGAAGGTTAATAATTTGGATTCTTCTGTTCATAAAGCCATCCTGAAACCTTTATGTTATTGCAATGGAGCTGGGTGATTCTAATGTCATTGGGTGGTGAATTCCCCCTTGGTTTCAGTCTGACCTTTAAAAGAGCTATCCAGGGTGCTATACCCTATCTACCCAAATAAGTTCAGCACCATGAACAGCTCATTTAAAATTCAAATGAAAAGCTGAATCACCACTCCAGTGAAATGAGACCTATCCATTTTATGCCTGCACTATTTATCAGTGTAACTGGACAGCTGACATGGAGTTTCATTACACTATACAACTATAGCACTTTGATGGCACTTATGTGTAATGGCTACATCCTGGAAGATTCTGGGATACATGTTAGGTGAGATACTTAGAATTTTCTGCTAGAGAATGTAGTACAACAGATGCATATGATGGAGCAGTGACAATTAAGCTGGTATCAAAGTGCTATAACTATGTAACATAGAGGGGAAAAAAGCTTGAGTGACTGCCATAAAATGGCATAATAATTTGTGGTCTCCAAAGATTGTACCACCTTTGCCCTCCACATAGGTTGTTTTGTTTGATGTTACTCCATCTCACCCATTTTCACTTCAGCTGGAGAACTGAAAAGCTGAACTTTTGTTTGCCACGGATATTACTGCAATGTTATTTTTGAAATCCCAGTCCTAGAGGATAAGATATGTGTAGTACAAGGTTAGGAAACCTTTGCCCTCCACATAGGTTGGACTGCAGCACCCCATCCCTTTCTATTGGCTATGTTAGATGCACTTTCAGGTTAAAGTCCAAAACATTGGAGGTCAAACATCCCAAAGGTCTGGTGTAAAAGGGATAGATTACTCTAGAACTAAGAAGAGAGTAGGAACTGAAGTTTTGCAAGCTAAATCAGCCACTTCTGTTTCTATTTGGCTTTTTTGAATTCCTCTGTCTCTGAATTGCAACCCAGAGTGCTTTTGCTTCAGCCCCATCTGTTTGGTTAAAGAAGTGGAGGTCCCATCAGGCTGATGGCATGGGATCAGATTAATGAGGACAAAGGAAGAACATTGTGGTACGAAGTACATGGTGCACACCACTAGATCAACTGGTGAATGTTTCCTACTAAGGATAAGCCCAAAGTAAAGCAATTCACCAAGGGATGTTTAAGGAAAGGCAACTTGCTGGCCTCTACTGAGGAGGTTCCTTCTATTGGTCATGTTTATGGGACTGGCGTAAATTCCCTAAAAGCACCAGATCCTAGCTGATCTTGGGAGCTAGGCACAGTCACCCTAGTTTAGTACCTGGATGGGAGACTGCCAGCAAATATCTGGTGCTGTAGGCTGTATTTCAGAAGAAGGAACTGGAAAAAACACCTGAATATTTCTTGCCTTAAGGAAACCCTATGAAATTCATGGGGTTGCCATAAGTCAACAAGTAACTTGAATGCACATGCACATACAGTAAAACATCTGTAAAACATCAGATCATTTGTGCCTGTGGTAATGATGTAGCCATACTTCCCTTTGTTGATGTTTTCAGTCACCAGTACCCATCTATCCACTGACTCAGTTATAAGGAAGGATTTTCAGCACATTTGATAGGGATGTTTGGGATTGTCTAACTTAACATATTAGCTATATTTGGGGGAAGCAGGTGGCACCCAAATCATTTTTCATTCATACAGCCCTAGTGTGCTTGGCACTGATCAGGGAAGGCATCTTAAGGGCAAGTGAGACAGATGGGCAACATGAGAAACATCTGAAGATTGCCTTTATCCTCCAGATCCACTGAAGCTGAAAAATCTAATGATAGTTAATGATTCTCTTGAACAATGTTGAATACTATAGCTAGTAAATTAATAGAAAGTTTTTGCAGTACATTGGCAGTGCAGCCACTAGACTAAACCCCAACTTTATAGTTGCTTCTCCAACTGCTTGAGTAGTTACTGATTGATCGGTAGGTAGTGATCATAATCCAATCTGGGTAAACTGTTCCAGAACAGACAGTTTCCCTGGCAGGACTTTGAAATGTAGGAACCCACACTTCTCCTGATAAGGATGTAGAGAGGACAGCCTGTGGCTGGAACACTTGTTAGTATTCCAATTGTTAGTCTCAACCAGAATTGTCCCATTGAATCAATGGAACTTTCATAAGTGGTAATTTGCTACGTTGCTGTTAAAGGAATAGTCCTAGCTGAGACTAACAATTGGATTCAGCACAAGGGCCATTCCAGATTGTATGCCATTCCAGATTTTGTGTTGCTGCAAACCCCAAGCAGCCCCAGCCAGCATAGCCAACAGTGATGAACTGAGAATTGCTATTCAACAACATATGGAAGACCATCGAATTCCAGCTCCTGATTTAGGCTTCCAACTGATGTCAAATGGGTGGGATCCGTACTTTTTATAAATAGGTGAAAGTCTTAAATCCAAGACGGATTCAAATACTGAAGTCAGCCTCAACATCTATCCCTTTGCTTAGTGATATTTTTTAAAAAGGAGGTTCACATTCATAGTCTTAGGAATTGAATGAATTCTTAGGCCCTTTTCACGAATTTAATGAATTCTTAGGCACTATGATTCCACTAACTGCTATGACAACATATTATAGAATCTTGGGATTTTCAGTTACTGACAGCATTTAGAATTCTGAGACAGACAGACCCTTGCGTGCCTCACGAAACTACAACTCCCAGGACTCCATTTGCCATGGCAGTTAAAGTGGAATATAGCACTTTAGCTAGGTAGTGTGGAAGGACCCTTAGTTTTAAATCTCATTCACTTCTCTACAGCTCTCATGCACTCTCAAAGTTCTGAAATATATCTTTGGCTTTTGCTCTTTTGCAGTTATCAAGAGGATATGCAGTGGGTTATCTTTCCATGAAAATGGACTTTCTTGTTTAACCAATCTTAAGTTTCACACTGACTTATTTAGACACCAGCAGATGCCTGCTTCTTCAATGAAATAAATGAGGCACAACTTTGTCCTGATGCTAAAAACCTATACTGAAGTTTCCAAACAGAAACAGCAGGGATGGGAGTGGGTATCCTCACATGTTTTGAAGTTCATGCTCAGTTTATATAATTTTAAGAGTTCAAAGCAGTATGGTAGAGAATTAAGATAAACAAAACTGTTAAGTTTGCGTGTAAGTATGGGAAAAATTAAATTGTAAAAAAACAAAAAAAACAAAAATTAGGGGTAAAGAGCAAGTGCTATATTGAGAAGGATTTGATTTAAATACACACAATATTGGACTCCATGCTACCAAAACAGATGAATTCTGGGATTTTCTTATAGTTTTCTTATCTGTTTATATGTGATTACAGGGGTATACTCTGTTTTTAATTTATCTGTGAAAATAAGTTACCCCCACCCCCGGCAGTTTATCAGGTACAGCCAACATACAAAAAGATATCATTCAGTTGTGAATATTGGATTTTTTTTCTCCCATGGGTTAATTTATTTTTCTTGTGGGTCTGTATGGCTATTTATTTCTTTTCTTTTTAAAATAAGTGGACTTAATAACAATTGGTACTACATCTGTAAGTTTTCCTTTGAAACATACAGACATTCATGTTCAGTTTTCTATACTCTTATTTTTTGTTTCTTATCAACTAATGACTTTTCTTTAGGATTGGTATGGCAATGGTTCACAATGGCAACAGTTTCACTTTACTTGCAAGTATTTGTTAGATGATGAACAATGATGCTGTGTTTCCACAAGAGGGTACTACACACCAACATTCCAGATGTAGCATCAAAATAACCATTAGGATGCAAAAATTCCTTTCACCACAGGATGTCAGCATTGGATTGCTTGTGCTCAAATGTGGTCCTTCCATGAGGATGAGATAAAATCTTGCATTTCTGCTTGATGTCTTCATTCACAATGATCATAACAGTAACTTGCTAAGCAAGGGGAGAATATTCATGCATTAGCTACCCACTGGCTCCCATGTGAATACATTTCTTCACTCCTTTTCACTCCTTTTCTGGGAGATCCAATGCACATGGCTGCCAAACTGTTGCATTTCAGTGTTTCCCCTTTTGTTTTCTCATCTTTTATAAGACTTGGATTGCATTGATTTTTCTCTTTTTCTTTTTGGTGGACACATTTTATTATTAATATTCCTTCTGAAACTTTTCTCATGATTTATTTTATCAGAAACTGGCAAATAAATATTATCTCACCTTTCAAAGAGCAGTTGTCTGTGGGGCAGTTGGTACCACTGTAATTTGCGGCTGCTCAGCCTTCATTACCTTGATCCCTTTGAAAAAGGTTAAAATTCTCTTAGGGAGCAGCAGATTAATCTCACAAAGTAACTTGTTGGGGTTTTTAATTTGCATTGTCTGCCTGCACCTCTGTCATTATATGTCTATACAGCTTTTCAACAGCTGGCACTTGCCTCTCTTAATTAGTTTGAATTCTCTATGTTGCCACTAAAGTGCAAGTTTGCTAGTTAAAAGTTAAGAAGGAAATGCCTAAACTTGCTTTACTTTTGAAAAGATAACACAGTAGCACAGTGCCAACCCAAAACATTTGCATAGCTTCCATCTGTCCCAATTTGTTTGGGACAGTTTGGATTAATCCTCTATCCTCCCACTTTTTAGCTACTTTTAAAAAGTCCCAGTTTCTCTTTCCTTCTGCCCCTTTCTGCCTTTGCCCTGAGCTAGCTTAATTGCTGCAAACTCAGTTCAAAATGCTAAGTAGTTTGCCCTTGACTCAGCAGCTGGGAGGGGACAAAAACAGGTGGAATCTTGCCCTTTACAGTAGCTCAGGCAAAAACAAACTGCTGCAGACTCTCCTAACTTGTGTGGTCTTCCTCATCAATAATGTTTGCCATCTTGGCAACAGTCTGATGTTACTTGGCCACATTTGTTCCAGTTTTCATCTGTGAAATGCTGGGCGGTATGATTGCTACCTGAGTTGGAATTGCAAATGGCACAACCCACGCTTTTAAAACTGAAATATATAATACCTTAAAGTAATTGACTTATTTAACCTAGGATCACTCAAGGTAGAAAAGCACTTGAGCACCTCTTTCCATCTTCAGCTGTGAAAATAAAATAATAACAAATTAAACAGTAGACAATTTGCTGTCCTTCTGTGGCATCCAAAATCTGCCATTTGGAGCAGATGCCTCACTAGTGGTAGGGCTGGCCCCGCTAACATCTGGTGTGTTTCTGTTTCCCTTCTAAGGAATTCTTGCAGCCAAGTAACCAATGTGACAACATCAGTGATATCCTGCAAGCATTCCTTGCTTTCTTGCCAAACCCAGAAGTACTCCAGACTGAAAGTATTCAGGTGTGCACCAGCAGCACAGTGGATTTAGATGGGGCAGCATAACCCTCCATGTCTCGAGGTTAAAAGCTACTTTACCAGGCATCAGCTGCACAGGGAGAAGCAGGCTGATTCTAGCAGTGACTGAAGCATGGGTTTGGGGAAGGGTTGGTTAAGAAGAGGTTACTTAGGCCCTTTTCGCATTAGTCTTCTCGTGCGAGCGGGGGAGGGCAGCTCGTGCAACAAGCCTTCTCTGGGAGGCTGCCGCTTCCCCCTCCTTCCTTCCACAGGCGAAGGAAGGAGCGGCGAAGCGGCAGCCTCCCGGAGGCGGAGGCGGCAGCTCGCGCATCCGTCCATTCCCCCCGCGCGCGCGAGAAAGGAGCCTGTCCCCTCCATCCCCCCGCGCGCGCGCGAGAGAAAGGTGCTCCTCCCGTCCGTCCCCCGCGCGCGCGTGAAGCAGGACGTGTCGCGCGAGCGCCCCACCCCGTCCCTTCCTTCCGCAGGGGTGGAGGGAAGGAAGCGCGACCCGGCCGGCTCCCGGACGCTCCGCACGAAAGGTAAGTGCACGCGGGCGCCGGGAACGTTGCGCGAGCGCGGGTGATTTTTGCTTGGAAGCGAAAATCAAAAAACCTGCGCTCGCGCCGCTTCAGCCCCGTGAGCCCAGCGGAAGTGGGAGTGCATCGTGCGGAGCGATGCTCCCACTCCCGCGAGGTTCACGGGGTTGTACGCGAAAAGGCCCGTGCGAAAAGGGCCTTAGTTAAGCATACTAGCTGATAAAGAATACTAGCCAAGATCATCATCATGATTGTTGTTGTTGTGGTTGTGGTTGTGGTAATGATGGTGATGAGGAGGAGGAAGAGGAGGAGGAGGAAGAAGACATCCAGGTCTAAAAACCTATAAGACCAAAATTATCTGACTGCATCATTGGTTCTCCAAAGAACATTCACCAGCTAAAAAAGAACAAGAAATGAATTCTAGTTATACAAGATGGAACTCCATAGTTCTATCTTCATTGATCCATTTCCAGCATAACAGATCAAATATACTGTTCCTATTTAAATAAATGCTGTTAAATATAACAGCAGTGGGAGCCAGTGTGGTGTAGTGGTTTAAGTTTTGGACTAGGACTCTAGAAGGCTAGGTTTTGAATTTTCAGTCACTGAGGGACCTTGGGTAGGTCACACTGTCTTTCAGCTCAAGAAGAAGGCAATGACAAACCCCCTCTAAACAAATCTTGTTTTTTTTAAAAAAGCCTGTATGATAGAGCTGCCATAAGTTGAAGTCATTTCTAAGACACATAAGCAAAAATAACAACAACCCAGCAATATGACCAAAATCCAGAGCAGGGGTAGGCAACTGTAACCTTCCAGATGTTTTTGAACTACAACTGCCAACATCCTTAGTGAGTATAGCCAATGCTGTGAGATCCTGGGTGTTGCAGCTGAAGTTCCATTTATAAGCACATTTGCCCATCCCTGTCGTAGATGCTGAATGATTTAGGATGGAAAGGAATTGTTGTTAACAAAGAAGCTCCTGTCAAAGTGAACTGACTCGTATAATAAGAAACTACATTTAGAGCCTTGGAATATAGGTCAAAAGGAGAGGAAGAAGTAGGCAAACATGCAGCAAACTGCCAATATAAAGACCTGTTACCATATCCTACCACTCCTCCTATGAAATATGTGATTTTCATAAGTTCGACTAATTAATGAGCAGGGAACATGATCAGGGCCACACTGATCAGAGATGCGTTCGGGGGTATGATGGTGGGAAAGTCCAGATAGGATTATGTGGAAAAGTCCAAGGCTGATAGGTTTGTGCTAATCCTTTCACCTCTTTGCATTTTCAACACAGCAGAAGATGAATTGCCCAGATTGGTGAGTAATCAGACACCATCTCTCAATTTTACTCTATGGAGATCTTCCCTATATACTCTACCTGACTGAACAATAAGAGACTGTCATAAATCTTATTAATGTTTTGTCACTCTGGAGTTAAAGCAATCAGCCCATTTTGGACCCTTTAGTCAGTCTTGTGGGAAAGCTATTACAACATTGTCAATGCACCCCTTCAGGTATAAAATATGGTATAAAAATCCTACCTTTGATCCCAGCCAATTGTAATATGTAGTACATAGTACATAATACATGTACACAGTGCCCTAGATTGCCACCCCTCTGTGCTACCCTCAAATGCTGACAGAGCCCCTTCACTGTGATCTTTTTTAAGGCTAAGTATCACCTTTTCCACCTCTAATTTCTCTTTTTCCAACTTTTCCTGCCTTACTTTCTGATAGCCATGTATGGTTCTGAAGAGTACCTGATTTCTCATATGCTTGTCAATTCAAATAAAATCCTTTATATAACTTTAACTGGAGTCCTCTCTACAGTCAGTAGTGGTGTACGTAGGTGAAAATATCCTGTCACTACCCTCTCTCAGGTCTCTCTATCTCTCAGGCCTCCTTTGTCCTATAATTTCCCCAAATTCTAAGGAGACACTGGCTTTGCTGGTGGGCCCCAATGTCCCCCACCTCTTAGGGTAACATACCTCCCCCCATATCTTTGAATTATAAGGCTTTAATTTGAATTACCTATATGCCTAAAGCAGATATGATGGTTGCATTCTCTAAACCAGAGACTGTGTGGCCCTCTAGATTTGCTGGATTGCAGCTTCCATCAGCTTTAGCCAGCATAGTCAAGGAGGATGAATAATAGAATCATAGAGTTGGAAGGGGCTTCAGGGGCACATTGAGTTCATCCACATGCTCAGTGCAGTATCACCAACTAAAACATTCTTAGTAGATATTATCCAGGTTCTTTTTGAAGATGTCCTGAGAAGGAGACCCCACCACCTCTCTATGCAATTGATTCTATTGCTGAACTACTTTTACTGTCAAGAAGTTCCTTCTAATATTCAATCAAAATCTACTGTCCTGTAACTTCAAACCATTATACCTGGTCCTACTCTCTGGGGAATCAGGGAACAGGCCTTCCCCCTCCTGTCAGTGACAGCCCTTGAGGTATTTAAAGAGTACAATCATGTCACCCTTCCTCTTCTCTTCACCAAGCTGAACATGCCCAGCTCCTCCAACCTTTCCCCATATGTTTTATTCTCTTTTCCTCTTATCATCCTTGTTGCTCTTCTGTGAAGCTGTTCCAACTAGTATATACCTTTCTTAAAATGAGGCACCCAGAACTCAGTATTCCAGACAATGCCTGACCAGCACACCATGAAAATTGCCCAACAACTGGAGAATCAGACATTTCCCAGTCCTTCTCTGTACCTAGCACAATAAGGGAGCAATAAGCCATGAACATGACATAATGACTCCATTTGGCCCTTCCCTTGTTTTTCCCCTTTGCTCATGTTGAATTAAATGGAATTGTTCTATTTTAGTGGAAATACATATGTTTGGCTAAATTGCACAAATTAAGGCTATGTACATAACTGAACAAGATTACTTCCTTGCTCTAAGAAGACCACCTAGTCAGACACAGAAACACAGCAGAAACCACTGTGATTCAAATTTTAAAATGAGTACTAGCCCAGGTACAATGCGGCCACTAGTAGAGTATAAATTTCCATCATTACAGGTACTCAGGTGATCTGGGGAGCTTCTCTTTGTGTAGGTGTCCAAGAGCAGCCAGAAGTTTCTGGGCACAGCTGATTAGCTATGTAGTACACTCAGGAACCATCCGGATGTCGTGTGTCTGGGGGAAGAGAAACAGGAGAAACAGGCCCTTTCCTAACAACGGTGGAAGCTACTTGATCATTCCTGGATGTACAAGGGTAGTTAGATGGCTCCTAGGCCTCGGGGCCTAGACCTGAGTTTCAGGGCCTGGCCTCTCTTTGACTTTGATTTAATGGGATACTGTGCGCAAGTATGATTGATGTTAAAGGTATCATACTTAAAGACATCAGGGGCTGCACTCTTGTAACATCACTGTTGTAATATCACTAGCACCCTTCTCCTGTGACATCACAACAGATCATCCCTACATCTCAGATTTTGTTACTGAAATCACAGGGGTCAGAATAGTCTTGGTTTGGCAACTCTAGCCCTGGTTTGGTACAGTGCTACAGCCAGTCACTGGCTGGAAAGGGAGTCAGAGTTCCTCCTATTTGCCTCCTGGAGCAAAGCTGCTGCACAAGGAGGTACAGGAGAGTCCTTCTGCTGTATCCTTAATAGTCATATGCTGGTAAGGTTCTGCAAATGTCTTGTAATAACTACTATAGTGGAGGGTAGAATTCTAATGCCCAGAATGATTTCTCCAAATGCTCCCCACTTAGCAATGCTGAAAACTATCTCCAAGAAGTTTATAATGTTTTCATTTTCAAGGCAAATACTATTAGAAATAAAGGATTTTAACACACAAGAATGTGTTCTATCTTGCATTTCCCAGTGAGATATCTTCAGTTTTCTCGAATGGAAAATGTATGTGTTGGAGGGGGATACCTCATTACAATGGATATACTACTGTGGTTCAGAAGACACTGAAGCAGCAAGCTATGTTTTTGTTGTTTGAATTTCCTATTGAGATGTCTGTCATGAGTTAATCAATCCATTGATCAGTTTGTTTCATGGAAGATAATCCAAGCATTACTTTTCCCTGTTCTTTCTGATATGAAGGAGTATTGAATTATAGATACTATCTCACTCCAACCTGATTAGCTCGTGCCACTTGAGATTATCCTAAAATAAGCTGGAGGAATATGTCAACAGTTATCTGCGTCTGCAGTGGAGATGTCTGATGGTTCATGTGTTTTGGCTGAAGGTCTAGAATAATAATAATAATAATAATAATAATAATAATAATAATAATAATAATAATAATAATAGGATATCATGTACCAATCAGTTATGCTGAACTTGGACGTGCCCTTGTTTAATGTCTTTTCAGAGGCCATCCCAAAAATTCTGCCTCAAAACTTTATTGAATTTTTTCTTGAACTAAGAATGGGATTGTA